>WNWK01011257.1:37500-65485 GCA_009830355.1 Cherax destructor
TGCAATTCGATCTAAGGTACCAACGCATTACACTAAACAGAGCCACAGTTCAAAGTGATAAGAGTTATCAACCCCAACCATAGCCAGAAATTTAATCCTAGCCAAAGGTTACAGTCGGACATAAGTCAGCAGTGACTGAGGACAGTGGCAGCTGAGGCAGCTGTCTCAGCTGCAGCAGCCGCGGCGGCGACAGAGGGGTAAGAGTCAACGGCGTCAGAAGTGACGGCAGCATCAGTGGCAGGATCAGTGACGGCAGCATCAGTGGCAAGGTAAGTGACGGCAGCATCAGTGGCAAGGTCAGTGACGGCAGCATCAGTGGCAAGGTGAGTGACGGCAGCATCAGTGGCAGGGTCAGTGACGGCAGCATCAGTGGCAGGATCAGTGACGGCAGCATCAGTGGCAAGGTCAGTGACGGCAGCATCAGTGGCAGGATCAGTGACGGCAGCATCAGTGGCAAGGTCAGTGACGGCAGCATCAGTGGCAGGGTCAGTGACGGCAGCATCAGTGGCAGGGTCAGTGACGGCAGCATCAGTGGCAGGGTCAGTGACGGCAGCATCAATGGCAAGGTCAGTGACGGCAGCATCTGTGGCAGGGTCAGTGACGGCAGCATCAATGGCAAGGTCAGTGACGGCAGCATCAGTGGCAGGGTCAGTGACGGCAGCATCAGTGGCAGGGTCAGTGACGGCAGCATCAATGGCAAGGTCAGTGACGGCAGCATCAGTGGCAAGGTCAGTGACGGCAGCATGAGTGGCAGGGTCAGTGACGGCAGCATCAGTGGCAGGGTCAGTGACGGCAGCATCAATGGCAAGGTCAGTGACAGCAGCATCTGTGGCAGGGTCAGTGACGGCAGCATCAATGGCAAGGTCAGTGACGGCAGCATCAGTGGCAGGGTCAGTGACGGCAGCATCAGTGGCAGGGTCAGTGACGGCAGCATCAATGGCAAGGTCAGTGACGGCAGCATCAGTGGCAGGGTCAGTGACGGCAGCATCAGTGGCAGGGTCAGTGACAGCAGCATCAATGGTAAGGTCAGTGACGGCAGCATCAGTGGCAGGGTCAGTGACGGCAGCATCAGTGGCAGGGTCAGTGACGGCAGCATCAGTGGCAGGGTCAGTGACGGCAGCATCAGTGGCAGGGTCAGTGACGGCAGCATCAGTGGCAGGGTCAGTGACGGCAGCATCAGTGGCAGGGTCAGTGACGGCAGCATCAGTGGCAGGGTCAGTGACGGCAGCATCAGTGGCAGGGTCAGTGACGGCAGCATCAGTGGCAGGGTCAGTGACGGCAGCATCAGTGGCAGGGTCAGTGACGGCAGCATCAGTGGCAGGGTCAGTGACGGCAGCATCAGTGGCAGGGTCAGTGACGGCAGCATCAGTGGCAGGGTCAGTGACGGCAGCATCAGTGGCAGGGTCAGTGACGGCAGCATCAGTGGCAGGGTCAGTGACGGCAGCATCAGATGACCAGCAGGGTCAGTGACGGCAGCATCAGTGGCAGGGTCAGTGACGGCAGCATCAGTGGCAGGGTCAGTGACGGCAGCATCAGTGGCAGGGTCAGTGACGGCAGATCAGTGGCAGGGTCAGTGACGGCAGCATCAGTGGCAGGGTCAGTGACGGCAGCATCAGTGGCAGGGTCAGTGACGGCAGCATCAGTGGCAGGGTCAGTGACGGCAGGCATCATGCCGTGGCAGGGTCAGTGACGGCAGCATCAGTGGCAGGGTCAGTGACGGCAGCATCAGTGGCAGGGTCAGTGACGGCAGCATCAGTGGCGGAGGGCATCAGTGGGTATACGGCAGCATCAGTGGCAGGGTCAGTGACGGCAGCATCAGTGGCAGGGTCAGTGACGGCAGCATCAGTGGCAGGGTCAGTGACGGCAGCATCAGTGGCAGGGTCAGTGACGGCAGCATCAGTGGCGGGGTCAGTGACGGCAGCATCAGTGGCAGGGTCAGTGACGGCAGCATCAGTGGCGGGGTCAGTGACGGCAGCATCAGTGGGGACGGCATAAGTTCTTGCATCACAGTTTAGGTTACATATATCCAAAACTCGTCTCAAGTCAGAGGCCACGAGTCACTCCATGTAAGCATCAGCAGTGGCAATGTCCACAGCAGTGGCAGTGGTGTCCACAGCGGTGGCAGTGGTGTTCACAGCAGTGGCAGTAGTGTCTACAGCTGTGGCAGCAGTGTCCACAGCGGAGGTAGTGGTGTCCACAGCAGTAGCAGTAGTGTCCACGGTGGTGTCAGCGGCAGTGATAACAGCAACAATGATGTATTAACGATCTCGCTAGTCAGAGATGACTAGCTCACTAGTCAGAGATGACTATCTCGCTAGTCAGAGATGACTAGCTCACTAGTCAGAGATGATTAGCTCACTAGTCAGAGATGACTAGCTCACTAGTCAGAGATGACTAGCTCACTAGTCAGAGATGACTAGCTCACTAGTCAGAGATGACTAGCTCACTAGTCAGAGATGACTAGCTCACTAGTCAGAGATGACTAGCTCACTAGTCAGAGATGACTAGCTCACTAGTCAGAGATGACTAGCTCACTAGTCAGAGATGACTAGCTCACTAGTCAGAGATGACTAGCTCACTAGTCAGAGATGATTAGCTCACTAGTCAGAGATGACTAGCTCACTAGTCAGAGATGACTAGCTCACTAGTCAGAGATGACTAGCTCACTAGTCAGAGATGACTAGCTCACTAGTCAGAGATGACTAGCTCACTAGTCAGAGATGACTAGCTCACTAGTCAGAGATGACTAGCTCACTAGTCAGAGATGACTAGCTCACTAGTCAGAGATGACTAGCTCACTAGTCAGAGATGACTAGCTCACTAGTCAGAGATGACTAGCCTGCAGTGATGTCACAGGAGATGATTAGCTCACTAGTCAGAGATGACTAGCTCACTGTCCAGAGATGACTAGCTCACTAGTCAGAGATGACTAGTCATTAGTCAGAGATGACTAGCTCACTAGTCAGAGATGACTAGCTCACTAGTCAGGGATGACTAGCTCACTAGTCAGAGATGCTAGCTCACTAGTCAGAGATGACTAGCTCACTAGTCAGAGATGACTAGCTCACTAGTCAGAGATGACTAGCTCACTAGTCAGAGATGACTAGCTCACTAGTCAGAGATGACTAGCTCACTAGTCAGAGATGACTAGCTCACTAGTCAGAGATGACTAGCTCACTAGTCAGAGATGACTAGCTCACTAGTCAGAGATGACTAGCTCGCTAGTCAGGTGGAAATAAAGGGAACGAGGGGAAGGTAGGGCATTACGTTACAAAAAATAAATAAACGCACAAACATCGCCACAGCAAAAAAGGTGACCCAGCCTCAGCAAAAAGGTGACCCAGCCTCAGCAAAAAGGTGACCCAGCCACATCAAAAGGTGACCCAGCCACAGCAAAAAGGTGACCCAGCCTCAGCAAAAAGGTGACCCAGCCACATCAAAAAGGTGACCCAGCCACAGCAAAAAGGTGACCCAGCCACAGCAAAAAAGGTGACCCAGCCACAGCAAAAAAGGTGACCCAGCCACAGCAAAAAAGGTGACCCAGCCTCTGCGATTTTTAGATTTTGCCACCAAAGTAGCTAAGAATAATTCAGTATCAGATGATTTTTTCATAGCTACACCTGGCTTCTGTAATGAGCATGTTGTTAATACAAGAGTCAAATGCATTCAGTGGTTGATGAATCAGTAAATATCAAGCATACCTTTGATATACCTTTGAGGAATTTTGAGAGTTTTTCTACTCCCAGGGCCTAGCCATTGGGCAGGTTTGTCTCGTGCTTGTATGGTCAACTAGGCTGTTGCTACTAGCGAACTGTTAGCTCACATATGCATCACAGCCTGGTTCACCTGGCGCTTGGAGATACTTGGCCAGCTTCCTCTTGAATACCTCCATACTTGTCCCAGCAGTGTTTCTAATATCGTCTGGTAGAATGTTGAGTAGTCTAGGACCACGGATGTTGATACAATATTCATTTATTGTGCCAACAGCGCTCTGTTTTTTTTTTTTTTTGTCATAAGTTAACTAATGCCATTAACATGGCAAACAATTCAGTCTGAAATGTAGAAATACAACTCATAATTCTTATGACTGACTCCTTATAATTTTGATCTTGTTGAATGGCAACAAGAGCTCTGGTGCCATGCCAGGGTGTCATAGTTGATAGCATCACTTTGTGGATAGAACACACATGCACAGTTTAAAACATTAATGTTTGGTAACGAGTGGCGTAACAGTGTAGTGACTAATATGCCGGGAGCAACGGCTAGTAACCCCTTCAGTATAAAAGGAAATTTTAGCGCTGAGATGTTAAAGTGTGCGTGGGTGTGCATGGATCATAAGAAAGAATTGATTGTGAATGTTATAAATGAAAGGATACTTGGTGTCCTACCTCTAAACTAAACAAAGCTAAACGGGGGAGAGGAATTTCAGTGGGAAGGAGTGAATGGGATTAAATCGTGTGTATTCAAGAGAAGTAGAGCAAAATAACGGGGGTAACTGGAATGCTAAATCGTCAGCCATGGAAGCAAAAGAAGTATAGGTGAATAAATTCAAGAATTATGTGAATCAGAATAAGGGTGGGATATGAGAAGTAGGTAATAGTAAATATTAATGAACCTGGGGAAGAGATGTGTGCAGAAGAAAGAAAGATTTTGGGAAATGTTAAGTGAGTAAAAAAATAATTGTTGTGGCGGACTTAAATACTAGTGTGGGAGAAAGTGTTGAAGAGAGCATAGTAGGTAAGTCTGGAGTGCCAGGGAAAAATAATAATGGGGACCTTAAGTTGAACTAGGTAAAGCAAGAGGTTTGGTAATAGGAAATAACATTTTATAAAAAAATAAGATAAAGATAAATTATATATATAAGGAGTAATGACAGCAGTTATTGGACTATGTATTAGAAGATAAAAAGTGGATGGGTAGACTTCTGGGTACGTATGTGAATAGAAGGGAGAAAGATATATCAGGTCTTTATTTAGTTGTAACTACAGTGAGAGTAAAAGGTAGATAGGATAAATGGAAAATGTCATCAGTGGATAAGAGAGAAGTGAAAGTTATTAAATAAGTGGGAGAGAAGGAAAGGTGTGCTAGAGAGAGTACATGTAATGAGAAGGAAATGGACGACGTATGGGGAAGAATTAAGTGTTAGTGTGTGAAGCAGAAGTTAGTGGTATAAGAGAGTGGGTGTGGGAAGGACTCCCGAGTCCTGCCATGGGCCAGGCTCGTCTGGTGTTAGCCTGGTCAACCAGGCTGTTGCTGATGGAGGCCTGCTGAACCACATCCATCACAGCTTGGTTGATATGGTGAAGCTACTTGTCCCATTTCCTCTGTATTTGTATTTGAGTTCTGTATTTGTTCCAGCTGTGATATTTCTCCTGCCTTGAACGGGGCCGTCAACACTGAGCAATATTCCCAATGAGGGAGCACGAGCGATTCAAGAAGTATAACCACTGGCATTATTTCCCTTGTTTTGAAGATTCTCAAGATCCACCAGTCATCCTCTTGGCTGTCGTGACCTTTGTCTTATGATCTTTGAAAGAAAGGTCAGTTGACATAATTATTCAAGGGATACAAGGGATTTTTACAATGAGGAAGTAATGCATGGAGGGCTGAGTATATGAGTAAAAGACGTCAAGAGTGGTGATGTAACACAAAAGACGTCAAGAGTGGTGATGGAACATAAAAGACGTCAAGAGTGGTGATGGAGCACAAAACGTCAAGAGTGGTGATGGAGCACAAAAGACGTCAAGAGTGGTGATGGAACACAAAAGACGTCAAGAGTGGTGATGGAACACAAAAGACGTCAAGAGTGGTGATGGAACACAAAAGACGTCAAGAGTGGTGATGGAACACAAAAGACGTCAAGAGTGGTGATGGAGCACAAAAGACGTCAAGAGTGGTGATGGAGCACAAAAGACGTCAAGAGTGGTGATGGAGCACAAAAGACGTCAAGTGATGATGGAACACAAAAGACGTCAAGTGATGATGGAACACAAAAGACGTCAAGAGTAGTGATGGAGCACAAAAGACGTCAAGAGTGGTGATGGAGCACAAAAGACGTCACGAGTGATGATGGAGCACAAAAGACGTCAAGAGTGATGATGGAGCACAAAAGACGTCAAGAGTGATGATGGAGCACAAAAGACGTCAAGTGATGATGGAACACAAAAGACGTCAAGAGTGGTGATGGAGCACAAAAGACGTCAAGAGTGATGATGGAGCACAAAAGACGTCAAGAGTGATGATGGAGCACAAAAGACGTCAAGAGTGGTTATGGAGCACAAAAGACGTCAAGAGTGATGATGGAGCACAAAAGACGTCAAGTGATGATGGAACACAAAAGACGTCAAGAGTGATGATGGAACACAAAAGACGTCAAGTGATGATGGAGCACAAAAGACGTCAAGAGTGGTGATGGAGCACAAAAGACGTCAAGAGTGATGATGGAGCACAAAAGACGTCAAGAGTGATGATGGAGCACAAAAGACGTCAAGAGTGGTGATGGAGCACAAAAGACGTCAAGTGATGATGGAACACAAAAGACGTCAAGAGGATGATGGAACACAAAAGACGTCAAGTGATGATGGAGCACAAAAGACGTCAAGAGTGGTGATGAGCACAAAAGACGTCAAGAGTGATGATGGAGCACAAAAGACGTCAAGAGTGATGATGGAGCACAAAAGACGTCAAGAGTGGTGATGTAGCACAAAAGACGTCAAGAGTGATGATGGAGCACAAAAGACGTCAAGAGTGATGATGGAGCACAAAAGACGTCAAGAGTGGTGATGTAGCACAAAAGACGTCAAGAGTGATGATGGAGCACAAAAGACGTCAAGAGTGATGATGGAGCACAAAAGACGTCAAGAGTGGTGATGGAGCACAAAAGACGTCAAGAGTGATGATGGAGCACAAAAGACGTCAAGAGTGATGATGGAACACAAAAGACGTCAAGAGTGATGATGGAGCACAAAAGACGTCAAGAGTGATGATGGAGCACAAAAGACGTCAAGAGTGGTGATGGAGCACAAAAGACGTCAAGAGTGATGATGGAGCACAAAAGACGTCAAGAGTGATGATGGAGCACAAAAGACGTCAAGAGTGATGATGGAGCACAAAAGACGTCAAGTGATGATGGAACACAAAAGACGTCAAGAGTGGTGATGGAGCCAGATGTGAATGTGGGAAAAGTAGATGAGGTAGAGGGTAGAAGTAGATGTAACTCAGTCGGTGCAGCCAGCCAAGGTATCCCCTGTATTCCCTAAACACGTTCCTCTGTGCCTCAGTGCTGGCGGCCGTATTAAAACGTAATTAAATGAATAAAGGTAAAAGTGTTTTTTATTCCCTTTTTATTCGGGTCTGGCGATATTGGTGGGACATAACTGGTGAATCAGAAAAGTCTGGTTAACAGGTAAGAGAAACGTTGAGTGTCAGGCAGCTGTGCTTGCAGTTAATTTAATAATGAAATTAATAGTGATAAATCTTAAAGAGGGACTTAAAATTAATATTAAATGAACATAGCTTCCATGGAAGGGGGAGAATGCTGCTGTTGACTATAATAACACAGTTCATGCAGGTTACAAAAAAAATAATATATTTTCAGAATTTGCTTATCCATTTAGATATTTGTTTATTTATAGACATTTAACAAAATTTATGGTGACAGCGATTGGTTCATTTGTCAATACTTGAATACCAGGAAGTATTAACTTCAGTTACACTATCATTGTCAGTGAGTACCAACATTATTCGTTATATTTAGAAGGGTGTTAATAACGTGCTGAAAATATCTGAGACACGACATGCAGCAATGATCTCAAGTTTGATGAATTAAGATTTAGAAAGGATATAGAAAAATAATGGTTGGGCAATAGAGTTGTAGATTAGAAGATCAAACTCCCAGGCAACGTCAATGAAGCGAAAACTTTCGGTAGCTTTTAGAATAAGTTGGACGGTACATGAGTGGATGAAGGTGGGTGTGAGATGGACCTGCCTGACATGGGCTTGACATCGAGGATGTTTCTCGAGGTCAGCATCCCGGCAGCCCGGTCTGGATCAAACCTCACAAATAATTATAATTAAAGTGTTGTGAAAACTCTTCAAAAAATCTGTATACAGATGCTGGTTCCTGTTGTCTAAAGTTTCATTACAACCAAGAACAATGAAGAGTTCCTTTTAACATTAACACCAAAGGTGCATCATAATTAAAGATCTGCTATGTGCACCATCCTCACTATTCTTACATTAACACCACAGGTGAAGGGTGCGTCTTCAACAACATATCTGAAAGATTTAACCTAGCTGATTAGTTTCCAGGGCAGACAAGTTGTATTTCCTTATTAATATTTAAGTTTTAGATGCAGATATGATGAGTCATATTGCAGTACATACAGTGAAGTTGATCAACAACGATACTTCATATGCCATGTATGGATCCTACCGTTATCACCATAGTAGTTTACACCTTTTTTTGTTCAAGTCAGACTTGAAAAGGTCGGCTGTGCAGGTGAAACATTGTCTAATTTTTGTTCAAGTCAGTACTTGATAAACGGTCACGGCTGTGCAGGTGAAACATTGGTGAAACATAATTTTTGCCAACTTATTGATATAACCCTAACTCCACTGGACTTCGAAAAAGCCATTAGCAACATGAGTATGCACTCTGCCCAGACCAGAATTGTGGAATTCTTCGCGTGCCTTAGGTATGCAATGGAGAGGACACAGGTGTAATCCCACAGTCGCTAAATACAACTGACATAGCCCCAATGGATTTGACAGTTACAAATAGGAGAGGAGAGTTATTAAATGGAGAGTTAGAGGTATCGGGAAGATGGAGGGAATATTTTGAGGAATTGTTAAATGTTGATGAAGACAGGGAAGCTGTGATTTCGTGTATAGGGCAAGGAGGAATAACATCTTGTAGGAGTGTGGAAGAGCCAGTTGTGAGTGTGGGGAAAGTTCGTGTTGCAGTGGGTAAAATGAAAGGGGGTAAGGCAGCTGGGATTGATGGGATAAAGGCAGAAATGTCAAAAGCAGGTGGAGATAAACTTTTGGAGTGGTTGGTGCTATTATTTAATAAATGTATGGAAAAGGGTAAGGTACCTAGGGATTGGCAGAAAACATGCATAGTTTCTTTGTATAAAGGCAAAGCGGACAAAAGAGAGTGCAAAAATTATAGGGGAATAAGTCTGTTGAGTATACCTGGTAAAGTGCATGGTATAATTATTATTGAAAGAATTAAGAGGAAGACGGAGAGCAGGATAGCAGATGAACAAGGAGGTTTTAGGAAAGGTAGGGGGTGTGTAGACCAAGTGTTTACAGTGAAACATATAGGTGAACAGTATTTAGATAAGGGTAAAGAGGTGTTTGTGGCATTTATGGATTTGGAAAAGGCGTATGACAGGGTGGATAGGGGGGCAATGTGGCAGATGTTGCAGGTGTATGGAATAGGAGATAGGTTACTGAAAGCAGTGAAGAGTTTATACGAGGATAGTGAGGCTCAGGTTAGAGTATGTAGGAGAGAGGGAGAATATTTCCCAGTAAAAGTAGGCCTTAGACAAGGATGTGTGATGTCATCATGGTTGTTCAATATATTTACAGATGGGTTGTAAGAGAAGTGAATACGTGGATGTTGGCAAGAGGTGTGGGGTTAAAAGATAAAGAATCTAACACAAAGTGGGAGTTGTCACAGCTGCTTTTTGCTGATGACACTGTGCTTTTGGGAGATTCTGAAGAGAAGTTGCAGAGGTTGGTGGATGAGTTTGGTAGGGTATGTAAAAGAAGGAAATTGAAAGTGAATATAGGAAAGAGTAAGGTGATGAGGATAACAAAAAAGATTAGGTGATGCAAGATTGGATATAGCAGACATAGATAAAAACACCCAGCACACTTTTGTATCATCATTTGCAGATGACACTAAAATAAGCATGAAAGTCACTACGGTAGAGGACACTGAAAAATTACAGGAGGACATAAGCAGGGTCTTCCAATGGGCAGTGGAGAACAACATGACGTTCAATGGTGATAAGTTTCAGCTGCTTAGATATGGAAAAAATGAAGAACTCAAAAGGAACACTATATACAAAACGCAAGAGGGTCACCACATAGAACGAAAGGAACACGTAAAGGACTTGGGAATAATTATGTCTGCTGATCTGTCGTTTAAAGACCATAACAAGACAAAGATCACAACAGCCAGGAAGATGACGGGGTGGGTATTGAGAACTTTCAAAACAAGGGAAATAATGCCGATGGTGACACTATTCAAATCGCTAGTGCTCCCTCACTTAGAATACTGCTCAGTGCTGACGGCCCCGTTCAGGGCAGGAGAAATAGCAGAGCTGGAACAAATCCAGAGATCGTTTACGGCTCACATTGAGCCATTGAAACATCTAAATTATTGGGAACGCCTTCAAGTCTTGAACATGTACTCATTGGAGCGGAGGAGAGAGATACATGATAATATATACATGGAAAGTACTTGAGGGCCTGGTCCCAAATCTGCACACTGCCATAACAACATACTGGAGTGAGAGATATGGGAGAAAGTGTAAAATAAACCCAGTGAGGAGCAGGGGTGCGGTGGGGACAATACGGGAGCACTGTATTAACATCCGGGGTCCCAGACTATTCAACATCTTACCAGAAGATATCCGAAACACGGCTGGAACCAGTGTAGAAGCCTTCAAGAGGAAACTGGACAAATATCTTCACCAGGTGCCAGATCAACCAGGCTGTGATGGATATGTGGGGCAGCGGGCCTCCAGCAGCAACAGCCTGGTTGACCAGGCAAGCACCAGACGAGCCTGGCCCATGGCCGGGCTCAGAGAGTAGATACTCTCGAAACTCTTCAAAGGTATATCAAAGGTATATCAGATTGGAGGGAGAGAGTATGGAGGAGGTGAATGTATTCAAATATTTAGGAGTGGACGTGTCAGCAGGTGGGTCTATGAAGGATGAGGTGAATCATAGAATTGATGAGGGGAAAAGGGTAAGTGGTGCACTTCGGAGTCTGTGGAGACAAAGAACCTTATCCGTGGAAGCAAAAAGGGGAATGTATGAGAGTATAGTTATACCAACACTCTTATATGGGTGTGAAGCATGAGTGTTGAATGTTGCAACAAGGAGAAGGCTGGAGGGAATGGAGATGTCATGTCTGACATCAATGTGTGGTGTGGATATAATGCAGCGAATTCGTAGTGTGGAAATTAGGAGGAGGTGCGGGATTACCAAGACTATTATCCAGAGGGCTGAGGAGGGGTTGTTGAGGTGGTTTGGACATGTAGAGAGGATGGAACAAAGTAGAATTACTTCGAGAGTGTATAAATCTGTAGTGGAGGGAAGGTGGGGTAAGGGTCGGCCTAGAAAAGGTTGGAGGGAGGGTGTAAAGGAGGTTTTGTGTGCGAGGGGCTTGGACTTCCAGCAAGCATGCGTGAGCGTATTTGATAGGAGTGAATGGAGACAAATGGATTTTAATACTTTACGTGCTGTTGGAGTGTAAGCAAAGTAACATTTATGAAGGGATTCAGGAAAACCGGCAGGCCGGACTTGAGTCCTGGAGATGGGAAGTACAGTGTCTGCACTCTGAAGGAGGGGTGTTAATGTTGCAGTTTTATAATTGTAGTGTAAAGCACCCCTCTGGCAAGACAGTGATGGAGTGAATGATGATGAAAGTTTTTCTTTTTCGGGCCACCCTGCCTTGGTGGGAATCGGCCGATGTATTAGTAATAAAAAAATAGCCCCACTTCATAAAGGTGGCAGCAAAGAGCTATAGACCAATAGCTGTAACGTCCCACATCATAAAAATCTTTGAAAGAGTTCTAAGAAGCAGGATCGCCAATCAATTTGATTCCCAACAATTGTACAATCCAGGCTAGCACGGGTTTAGAGCAGGTCGCTCCTGGCTCTCGCAACTGCTGGACCACTGTGATATGATCTTGGATGCTCTGGAGGACAAACAGAATGCAGATGTAGTATAAACACTTTGACAAGTGTTATCATGGTGTAATATCACACAATGTGTGCTAAAGGGATAACTGGCAAAGTGGGTAGATGGATCTTAAACTTTCTTATCAATCGAACACAAAGAGTAGTGGTAAACAGAATTAAGTTGGAAGCTGCCACAGTGAAAAGTTCTGTTCCACAAAGCACAATACTTGCCCTCATCCTCTTCCTCAGCCTCATATCAGACATAGACAGAGATGTAAGCCATAGATCCGTGTCTACATTAGCAGACAATACTAGATCAGTATGAGCGTCATCCACTGAGGACAAGGTCAATTTCCAAGAAGACATAAACCAAGTTTTCCTATGAGCCACGAAAAACAATATGATGGTCAGTGAATACAAATTTAAGTTACTCTGTTACGGATAACTTGTGAAAATACGTCTGAGAATACATAGTAACGACCAAGCTTGTAGCGACTTGCGACACCCAATCAAAACCCTCGATTCTGCCAGCGCAGGAACTGTACTCTTAAAACATTCCATCTATCAATGTAGCTAAATATATAAGACAAATAATGTTATAAAGTATGAGATTTTCGTTTTAGCTACAAATGAAAATAATAATAATAGCACTATAATATTAGATAAAATATGTAAATATATATATATATATATATATATATATATATATATATATATATATATATATATATATAAACTGTGTCTATATTTTCTGGACACACAACATACTTGCATTATCATCTTGCTCCTGTCATGTAACCTAAGTCATACCTGGAGAAGGTTTCGGGGGTCAACGCCCCCGTGGTCGGGTCTGTGACCATGCCTCATCATAATCCCATAAAGAGCAAAACTCTTTGATTTTTTTTTGTTTATGGTCTGTAGCCCGTATCCACGACTTGCTTTTTGTCGTGTCACTAAATTTAGATGAATAGAGAAATATACCCAGTATTTCTAACGGCAGACACTAGGTTTTTATAAGAGGCTCCTATCCCCCTTCCACAGGCACAAATCACAAACTGAATATTGCATTAAGTTCTCACCAAAAACTTTTGGGTAAGCCCACTGTACATTAAGACTCGTATGACACAATTGTAGATTTATTGTAAATATAGTTATTGCTTTGCCAGGTATCACTGTAAATTTCTTGGATTCTGTTAAAGCTGTTTCATTTTGGTCAGTCAGAGGCGGATACACTCGTCTTGTGTATGACTTCAGTCCCTTCGTTGTCATGCCGAAATCTTCCTGTTGACGCCATGAAATTCTAGTGTACTGAAACGCTTAGAGAAAAAACGCCTATTTTTTTCAAAGGTTTCCACTATTCTGGTATTATTTGGCCTTGATAGTGTGATGCTGGAATTCAAGGTGATGCAGACTCTTAACATTGTCCTTCTTGTGTCTTTTAGGTGTGACATTGTGTTGACTGTCATCAGACCATAGGGATGTTTGCTTCACTAATACAGCCAAGCAGTTGATTTATGTCCTTTAGGTGAAGAAATATTTGCATTGGTTTTATCTTCAATAGCTTACACTATCCCTGTATCTGATGAACCAATACCACTCTACGATGCAGACATCCCTGCTGATACTCTAAATCACGAGATTTCATCATAGGAATAGCAACTATTTGGGTAATGGGATTAATCAATGAGGCGTTTCGTCTGAAGAATAACACTAATTCCAGTTTGCTGTAGTGTTGAAGAATTTTCAGCTACATTTGTGATGATATTCTCTATTACAATTGAAAGCATTTGTGTACTTGAAATTACCAGAAAGATTCTCTAGAAGTGAGAGGAGTGTCAGCCTCACAGCATCAATGCAGATCTCTGCGTCTAAATGAAGAATGTCTTTATTACGAACTAAATCTCTACATCTCTAAATCTCCTGGTCATGACATCATCATAAATCTTCATCAAGTTTGACAACATTTGGCAAAGTATCACAAAATCTAAAAGAGTGGATAAACATGGAGTAGAAGAGACTAACAGGCTATCAAAATGTTTTTTTCAGTCTTGATGAGACATTTTCACCACATTCTTTATCACCATGTGATGAATAACATTCATGCATGTCTCTTGAAATCCAAATGTCTGACTAATCGCTGTTGTCTTACGAAGCTTATCCAATACAGGATCATTGTTATGTTAGGTGTCGCCTCCATCAGCCTCTTTTAATCTTTCAGTCAAGAATCTCTTTTGACAACGATCATGTTAACAATCGTTTGCATGTCAGTCACTGATAGCACCTTGTAGCTGTGTTCGAACACTGATCCTTCATCCGTTCCTTTACTATTGGCTTTAAGAAACTAATTTTTGAACGACAGCTCAGTTTCTTGGTTGGTCATTCAACAAAGAAATGCTATGAGACACCTGGAAGGATGACGTGGTCAAGTGGCACATCTTCCCACACAATGTACACTGAACCTTAAAGTCAAATAACTAAACGTCAAAACTGAGCAGTTTTTTTTTAATGGTGAACACAGGTTCATTTTTTTTTGACTTTCGTTTTAATCTCTGAATGTGGCGTCGTGCTTTTGATGTACACTATTTGAAGAAATTAAACTGTAGTGGCATATGATGGTAATAATTTAATTTTCACCCAAACGTTTAGGTATTTCCTTATGAATGTTGTCTCCTCGGAGATGACTGCCAGAAATAGTGAGTCTGATGCGAGATGATCAAGATGTGATAGATTTTATATTGATTCCTACACTTGAAAAATCACACTGAAGTCATTATACACTTCATCTAATAACATGAAACATTGACCTTGTGATCTTAAAAAGCAAAATAAAACACTGAAGCTCTTAAATGTATTCGTCTACTTTGTTTCTGAAAGGATTAAAAATATATGGATGTTAATACTTTTATTAAATTGTCCGGATATGAAGGAAAACACGTCGTTCAACCTCAGTGAAAATAAGTGAAATTAATCTTATATTCTTATATATTGACTCATCCACTTATGATTATATCATAAAAAATGATTGACTCATGAGTTGATGAGTCTGAAGAACATAAAATATGAAACTTATTTGATTAAAAATGCTCCACAGTCACGCTGATATATGTCTTAATGAATTTACTAGTTACTGACTACCTTCCTGGCAGCCATCTCGATTTTTTCAAATTCATCAAATTTGACAGAATGACACTCAATTAATTGTCAATCCAGGCCTCTAAAAGACTCAAATTTTGCTGGAAAAAATTATGTAACAAAAATTTTATGTGTAGCAAAACAAAATTAAGTTTGGCAACTGGATTATAAAGAGTTGCTTATACTGTGCCGTTTATGAGAGACATCCAGGTGTTGTTTGTGCCACCTGGATCTTCTAGTCCACTCAGCGCCACCTGGATCTTCTAGTCCACTCAGCTCACATCTCTTCCTAGTTTCCTCTCTCTCCTTTATGCTCTTTCAGAAAACCTATCTCTTGCTCCTCCCTTGTGTACAGTAATTAATCAGCAATGGTCCAGGTTTATACAACAGGTCCGTAGGCCAATACATTTCTCCTGAAGACTTGTGTGTTAGGGTCTTAGCCTCAACTGAGCCTATGACCTTGGCACAGATAAAGCCTCTTTTTTCAGTAATAAACGAGAGACTGGTTGTAGTCCCTCCGTCTCGATATTAACTAACTAGCATCTATCCACAAACCTAGCAGTTAATTACAGATACAATTTTTTTAAGTGTATTAAGTCACACCCATATCACAACTTGTGTCTTTAAGTAGATGCTGTTTATACATCCACGCTGGGCACCCGAGGTCTCAATATACACGTGTAGTGAAAATCGATTTCAAAAAATTCTTTATAAGGTTTTTAAAAGACTTAATCATGCTACTAATCCAGCATAAACTACTTCTGGTGATAGGTTTGCCTGAATGCTTCCTCCCAGTATTTACCCAATGTTCGATTCCTTCAGCAGCGTCCCTAGTAGATAGTACGCTACTTCAGGACTCCCGTCTACGTAGGCCAAGACTCACTATGAGGGTGTTGAGATAATCTCACCCTGCCCCGTATCTTAGAACACCATGCCAGTGTTGGGACACCCACGCCAGGGACGATAATTTCCAGAGACGAGCCTCACCCAGAGAGGTTATACCCAGGAACTTTCACCTTCAAGTCATTATCTTCCGCTCTCCTTGGTCTCCACTTGGCGGTTCACGTGACCTGTATAGCGACCTGCAACGAAGGTATGAAAAACCAGGTGACCTTCGGTGACCTCTTTCATGTGGCTCACCATCCGCTTCACAAAGATGAATGAAACTCGCTGGTTTATAGACCCACACACCTGCCTCACCTCTCCTTCCTAGTGAACGCCACAAAGTGTGTGATATACCGTGTTATAAGCAATTCTCTCACCATGTGTGCGTGTATAAGTGAACGTTCCTTGGGGCTCCTGAGCCACCTCGTTGATAGACGTATCGCGATTGTTTTAAATTTAGGTATTTTTTGTTAAATATATGTTGTTACATATTTATGTAATCTAACTTAACCTAATCGAAACTAGCACACGGTAACCTAGCACACGGTAACCTAGCACACGGTAACCTAGCACACGGTAACCTAGCACACGGTAAACTAGCACATGGTAACCTAAAATTAAGAAAAAAAAATTGCAAGTTTACATGGAAACTTAAGAAAGTGAAGTCCTGGTACTTAACTTAGTGATGTCATGAGGAGCAAACTCGGACCACAACTTAAAGTTCAGACCTAAACACACACTGGTCTTGGGAAGCAAAAGACCGTAATGAAGGTTTGTTCAATAAATTCTACCTCAACAATGTAGACATTAACTGGGATGTGGTTAATCATTGTCTTACTGGAAAATGCTGGGAAGATACGGTGGTATGAGTACCATGAATTTAGGTGTCCCGTAGCTCCATTGTTAGCGCACTCAGCTCACACACTAAGGTTCGTGGTTCGAGCCCCGGTACGGGTGGAAACATTCTGGCACGTTTCCTTAAGACACCTGCTGTCCTTGTTCACCTAGCAGTAAATAGGTACTTGGGTATTAGCAGACTGGTTTGGGTCGCATCCTGGGGACAAAATTAACCTAATTTGCCCAAAAATTCTCTACAAAACAAGGAGCTTTCTTTATAGTAGTATGTCATCAATGTCAGCTAATCATGTATACGTTGTACATGTACAACGTATACATGACTAGCTGACATTAAAGATTAATATTATTATTAGTAGTAGTAGTAGTATAATTAAAACGATTTTCTCGAGAGGATAAACGCAGTGGCACTAGAAGTGTGCTTCTAGGAAGGAAGAGAGAGAGAGAGAGAGAGAGAGAGAATTAGACACATGTGTAACATCTGGGTATGTTTGATAACGTGTGCTGTACGTCCCTCGTCTGACGCCAGTATATAAGCCACAATCTTACTGCTTCTACTTCACAAACGTCTACAAACACAGATACCAAGATGTTGTACATGTGTCTAATTTATCTTCATCACTGAACTTCATAAGACTTCATATTTTTTAAGAATGAAAACAAATACTGGTTTGAGAGACAGAAAATACTAAATACAAATACATGCATCAGCGTCCAAGAAAGAGAAAGCAAAAAGATATTAACGAAATTGAAAAAATCTAAAACCCTCCCTCAAATACGAAATGCAAGACAAATATCAGAACCAGTATCGTGCTGCTCTTGCTTAAAGAAGGAAGAACTTGCACTGACTAACACTCATTAATGACTCATTGTGTTCAGTGAGCCATTAGTCAGTCTCAAGCATGATAATTCAAAAGAGTTTTACATGAATGAGACCCAAAATTTTGCCAAAATCTCTAAAATTTCTGACATAACTTTAACCTCACTCGATTTAGAAAAGCCCATGCACTCTGCCGTAGGCCCAAACTCATGGAACTCGATGTTTATCAACATATTTCAAAAACAATCACCATCATTATCAGTGGAAACGGAGTTTGGACAGAAGTCATGCCACATTCACTACAAACTACGGACACATCACTCTCCACAAAGGCACCAGCAAAGCGCCACCAAACAAATTTCTGCCGCTAACACAGATTTTCCACATTATATAAATTGTTGAAGGTGTTTTAATAAGTAAACTTGTTAACTCATCGTTTAAAACTTCTGCTGGACCATTACCACAGGATCTTGGATGTACTGGAAAACAAACATGATGTAGTGTACACACACTTCGTGACTGCCTTTAACAAGTGTGAGCACAGTGCAAGTGCACATAAAATACGCGCAAGAGAAATAACTGGAAACGTGGGCATTGGACAGATAGATTTTTTTGTTTCTAATAAATCGGACGGAAATAGAATAAATTAGTTAAGTAGAATGAGAGGCTACGACAGTGAAGCACTCTCTTGCTCAAGGCACAGTAAGTAGAATGAGAGGCTACGACAGTGAAGCACTCTCTTGCTCAAGGCACAGTAAGTAGAATGAGAGGCTACGACAGTGAAGCACTCTCTTCTCAAGGCACAGTAAGTAGAATGAGAGGCTACGACAGTGAAGCACTCTGTTGCTCAAGGCACAGTAAGTAGAATGAGAGGCTCGACAGTGAAGCACTCTCTTGCTCAAGGCACATATGAATGAGGCACGACTGAAGCACTCTGCTCAAGGCACAAGTAGAATGAGAGGCTACGACAGTGAAGCCTCTTCTCAAGGCACAGTAAGTAGAATGGAGGCTACGACAGTGAGCACTCCTTGCTCAAGGCACAGAAGTAGAATGAGGCACGACAGTGAGCACTCTGTTGCTCAAGGCACAGTAAGTGAATGAGAGCTACGACAGTGAGCACTCCTTGCTCAAGGACAGTAAGTAGAATGGAGGCTACGACAGTGAAGCACTCTCTTTCTCAGGCACAGTAAGAGAATGAGAGGCTCGACAGTGAAGCACTCTGTTGCTCAAGGCACAGTAAGTAGAATGAGAGGCTACGACAGTGAAGCACTTCTTGCTCAAGGCACAGTAAGTATGAGAGGCTACGACAGTGAAACACTCTCTTGCTCAAGGCACAGTAAGTAGAATGAGGCTACGACAGTGAAGCACTCTCTTTTCAAGGCACAGTAAGTAGAATGAGAGGCTACGACAGTGAAGCACTCTCTTGCTCAAGGCACAGTAAGTAGAATGAGAGGCTACGACAGTGAAGCACTCTCTTGCTCAAGGCACAGTAAGTAGAATGAGAGGCTACGACAGTGAAGCACTCTCTTTCTCAAGGCACAGTACTCCACCTATTTACTTTCTCATTCTCTTATCCGACATAGACGGAAACATAAATCACAACACTGAATCATCTATAGAGACCATACAAGAGTGACATCCATTGAGAGACAATACAAGAGTGACATCCATTGAGAGATGATACAAGAGTGACATCCATTGAGAGACCATACAAGAGTGACATCCACTGAGAGACGATACAAGTGACATCCATTGATTTGATACAAGAGTGACATCCATTGAGATGATACAAGAGTGACATCCATTGAGACGATACAAGGGTGACATCCATTGAGACGATACAAGAGTGACATCCATTGAGATGATACAAGAGTGACATCCATTGAGACGATACAAGAGTGACATCAATTGAGACGATACAAGAGTGACATCCATTGAGATGATACAAGAGTGACATCAATTGAGACGATACAAGAGTGACATCAATTGAAACAATACAAGAGTGACATCAATTGAGACGATACAAGAGTGACATCCATTGAGATGATACAAGAGTGACATCCATTGAGACGATACAAGAGTGACATCCATTGAGACGATACAAGAGTGACATCAATTGAGACGATACAAGAGTGACATCAATTGAGACGATACAAGTGACATCAATTGAGACGATACAAGAGTGACATCAATTGAGACGATACAAGAGTGACATCCACTGAGACTATACAAGAGTGACATCCACTGAGACCATACAAGAGTGACATCCACTGAGACCATACAAGAGTGACATCCACTGAGACCATACAAGAGTGATATCCACTGAGACCATACAAGAGTGACATCCATTGAGACGATACAAGAGTGACATCCACTGAGACAATACAAGAGTGACATCAATTGAGACGATACAAGAGTGACATCCACTGAGACCATACAAGTGACATCCACTGAGACCATACAAGAGTGACATCCACTGAGACCATACAAGAGTGACATCCACTGAGAGACGATACAAGAGTGACATCCACTGAGACCATACAAGAGTGACATCCATTGAGACGATACAAGACTGGCTGTCTGCTGCACCAGGATGAACACGAGAACCATAGTAAACACTGGCTGCCTGCTGCACCAGGATGAGCACGAGAACCATAGTAAACACTGGCTGCTTGCTCACCAGGATGAGCACGAGAACCATAGTAAACACTGGCTGCCTGCTCACCAGGATGAGCACGAGAACCATAGTAAACACTGGCTGCTTGCTCACCAGGATGAGCACGAGAACCATAGTAAACACTGGCTGCCTGCTGCACCAGGATGAGCACGAGAACCATAGTAAACACTGGCTGCCTGCTCACCAGGATGAGCACGAGAACCATAATAAACACTGGCTGCTTGCTCACCAGGATGAGCACGAGAACCATAGTAAACACTGCATGCCTGCTGCACCAGGATGAGCACGAGAACCATAGTAAACACTGCATGCCTGCTGCACCAGGATGAGCACGAGAACCATAGTAAACACTGGCTGCTTGCTCACCAGGATGAGCACGAGAACCATAGTAAACACTGACTGCCTGCTCACCAGGATGAGCACGAGAACCATAGTAAACACTGGCTGCTTGCTCACCAGGATGAGCACGAGAACCATAGTAAACACTGGCTGCCTGCTCACCAGGATGAGCACGAGAACCATAGTAAACACTGGCTGCTTCCTCACCAGGATGAGCACGAGAACCATAGTAAACACTGGCTGCCTGCTCACCAGGATGAGCACGAGAACCATAGTAAACACTGGCTGCTTGCTCACCAGGATGAGCACGAGAACCATAGTAAACACTTGCTGCCTGCTGCACCAGGATGAGCACGAGAACCATAGTAAACACTGGCTGCCTGCTGCACCAGGAAGAGCACGAGAACCATAGTAAACACTGACTGCTTCCTCACCAGGATGAGCACGAGAACCATAGTAAACACTGGCTGCCTGCTCACCAGGATGAGCACGAGAACCATAGTAAACACTGACTGCCTGCTGCACCAGGATGGGCACGAGAACCATAGTAAACACTGGCTGCCTGCTGCACCAGGATGAGCACGAGAACCATAGTAAACACTGACTGCTTCCTCACCAGGATGAGCACGAGAACCATAGTAAACACTGGCTGCCTGCTCACCAGGATGAGCACGAGAACCATAGTAAACACTGACTGCCTGTTCAGACGGCAGTAATTCAACTCAGACAGCAGCAGATGCTTCCATATCTGCCCGTTAATGTTTATTAACTCTGACCATGGAAATATAAACACATAAGCAGTATAATGTGATCCTTTATTGACAACGTTTCGCCCACACAGTGGGCTTTATCGAGTCACAGACAGATCTACCTGGGTGAAAGGTACGAGAGTAAATATGTTAAATTAGACACATATGCAACACTTGGGTATCTTTATTGAGGAAACGTTTCGCCACACAGTGGCTTCATCAGTCCAATACAAAGTAGAAAGGTGTAAGGAGAGGAGGAGTTTGAGGTTATCAGTCCCTCGGCCTGGAGTCGACACAGCAACTTCTTGGGATCTTGATACAAAGGGATTCTTCAACATTTGTCCAAACCTTTGGACAAGGACTTACTTCGACTAGTGGTTGATACCACTATGACCTGCCTCCTCCTGCTGCATCTCACCTGATTACAGCATATAAGCCACCTCTACGGCCTTGTGCTACACTTCCTACAAGATTGATGGACTGAACACATCGACTCCAGGCCGAGGGACTGATAACCTCAAACTCCTCCTCTCCTTACACCTTTCTACTTTGTATTGGACTGATGAAGCCACTGTGTGGCGAAACGTTTCCTCAATAAAGATACCCAAGTGTTGCATATGTGTCTAATTTAACAACTTGTCGGTTCTCTGAACCATTCATCTACGAGAGTAAATATGATGGAGTCAGATGGAGAATGCTGCATGTGATGATCTGAGTAGGAGATTGGACAAGTATATGGGCAGACCTTCTACAGTGTTCCATTCTTGAGTTCTAGGTGGGATAGCGATGAAGAAGTTTCTTGGCAATAGGTTCAGCTATGTTGTAGAAACCGTTGTTCTGGTTGAAGTTGTTGGATATACATAAGAACATAAGAACATAAGAAAGGAGGAACACTGCAGCAGGCCTGTTGGCCCATACTAGGCAGGTCCTTCACAATCCGTCCCACTAACAGAATATTTGCTCAACCCAATTTTCAATGCTACCCAAGAAATAAGCTTTGACAATTCTACCCACTCATGCGCGAGTCCCACTCAAATCCAACCCCTCTCACTCATGAATTTATCCAACCTAAATTTGAAACTACCCAAGGTCCTAGCTTCAATAACCCTACTAGGCAGACTGTTCCACTCATCAACTACCCTATTTCCAAACCAATACTTTCCTATATCCTTTCTAAATCTAAACTTATCTAACTTGAATCCATTATTGCGGGTTCTCTCTTGGAGAGATATCCTCAAGACCTTATTTATATCCCCTTTGTTAATACCCATTTTCCACTTGTATACCTCGATCATGTCTCCCTCATTCTACGTCTTACAAGTGAATGTAATTTTAGGGTCTTCAATCTTTCTTCGTAAGGAAGATTTCTAATGCTATGTATTAATTTAGTCATTCTACGCTGAATGTTTTCTAACGAATTTATGTCCATTCTGTAATATGGAGACCAGAACTGAGCTGCGTAATCTAGGTGAGGCCTTACTAATGATGTATAAAGCTGTAATATAACCTCTGGACTTCTGTTGCTAACACTTCTTGATATAAATCCCAGTAATCTATTTGCCTTATTACGTACGCTTAGGCATTGCTGTCTTGGTTTAAGGTTGCTGCTTACCATCACCCCCAAGTCCTTCTCGCAATCTGTATGGCTAAGTTCTACGTTATTTAACTTATAAGTGCTTGGGTTATGGACACTCCCGAGCTTCAGAACCTTGCATTTATCTACATTGAACTGCATCTGCCACTTTTCTGACCACGAATTAAGTTTGTCTAAATCTTCCTGAAGTTCTATGACATCTATGTTTGAATCAATTATGTGAATGAATGGTTCAGAGAACCGACGAGTTGGTAAATTAGACACATATGCAACACTTGGGTATCTTTATTGAGGAAATGTTTGCCATCACAGTGGCTCATCAGTCCATACAAGGAGAATCGTGAAGATCAGAGGAGGTGAGGTTGTCAGGCCCTCAATCTTGATTGATGGACTGACAACATCGTCTCAAGATTGAGGGCCTGACAACCTCACACTCCTCCTGATCTTCACGATTCTCCTTTGTATGGACTGATGAAGCCACTGTGTGGCGAAACGTTTCCTCAATAAAGATACCCAAGTGTTGCATATGTGTCTAATTCCAACTCGTCGGTTCTCTGAACCATTCATTCACATCCTGTCTGACACTGCAACATCTTGGTATCTTAATACAGGGATTTCTTCGCTTGCCTATTCCTTGGGCACGACCTACTTCCACATTGAACAAATGTGACACCTCCTACTACTGCTGCACCTCTCCTGTCTACAGTATATAAGGTTCCTCTGCTCATATGCTGTTATTCTATTCAAGATTGATGGACTGACAACATCGTCTCAAGATTGAGGGCCTGACAACCTCACACTCCTCCTGATCTTCACGATTCTCCTTTGTATGGACTGATGAAGCCACTGTGTGGCGAAACGTTTCCTCAATAAAGATACCCAAGTGTTGCATATGTGTTGAATCAATTATCCTACCTATCTTCGTGTCGTCGGCGAATTTGCTCATATCACTAGTAATTCCCTCATCAAGGTCATTGATATATATTATCAAGTGGAACACCACTTGTTACCAGTCCCCATTCGGATTTAACCCCATTTATGCACACTCTCTGCTTCCTATTGGTGAGCCATGACTCGATCCATGACAGCACTTTTCCCCCAATGCCATGAGCTGCCACTTTCTTTAACAATACAGATAAGTGATGATTCCAGGATTCTTCGGTATTGAGTGTTGTCTTCTCTGGCGATGAGTCTTGCGTTTTTGTAGTTAATTAAATGGTTGTGTGAATTTCAGTGTTGAACACAGGCATTCCTTGAGTCGTCAGATCTGTCTGCGTACTGGTGTTCTGAGATATGTGTTTGGAGGTCTCTACACTGAGTGTATAAAATGAGTTAATTTAATCCTTATTTTAGGGATTAAAGGATTCTTGAATAGGGAAGCACAGCTTGAATGCAGCCTAAATAACTTTCGTGTAGTCGATAGGCATAAAACCAAATGCAGCAGCTACAAACATTAAGTTTTGGCTTTACTTGAGTTACTGTTACTTGGGAATAACTAAGTTGTAGAGAGAGAGAGAGAGAGAGAGAGCGAGAGAGAGAGAGCGAGAGAGAGAGAGACGCTTCTCTTTCTTATGTTCGTATGTTTCTGGTTTAGTATTAAACATTTTTAGACAGTTAAATAGCTGTACTGAACCATCTTATTGAACATTGTTCTATTACTAGAGTAGTTCCTTGAGCGTGGCTGGGATGTGTGCCAGCAAAATTTAGGGAGTTACAGTAACATTTGCAAGATATAGAGTAGCTTAAGACTGAAGGAGTCCCGCGAGGAAATGAACTATTCTGAAAACATTACTAAATTACCGCAAGGAGTGACTGCCCTAAGTAACATACATGCTGTGTAAAATTTCAGGTTACACTAACTCTCCTCCCACACTGTCCATTCCTACCTTGTCTTTCCACTCATTCCTTCCCCTTTCACTCTTCCATTCCCTAACCTTTCTCTCTCCCCAGTGCTTCCCCCTCCTCGCCACTCCTCCCTCCCTTCCTCTGCTAAGTTTGCCAGTCACTGTCTCTCCTCACCTCCCTCACTGTCTCTCCTCACCTCCCTCACTGTCTCTCCTCACCTCCCTCACTGTCTCTCCTCACCTCCCTGACTCTCTCTCCTCACCTCCCTCACTGTCTCTCCTCACCTCCCTCACTCTCTCTCCTCACCTCCCTCTCCTCCCTCACCTCCCTCACTCTCTCTCCTCACCTCCCTCACTGTCTCTCCTCACCTCCCTCACTGTCTCTCCTCACCCCCTCACTGTCTCTCCTCACCTCCCTCACTGTCTCTCACCTCCCTCACTGTCTCTCCTCACCTCCCTCACTGTCTCTCCTCACCTCCCTCACTGTCTCTCCTCACCTCCCTCACTCTCTCTCCTCACCTCCCTCACTCTCTCTCCTCACCTCCCTCACTCTCTCTCCTCACCTCCCTCACTCTCTCTCCTCACCTCCCTCACTCTCTCTCATACACTCTCCTACTGAATACATTCGATAAATTCGCCTCAAATGAGAAAGTAGTATTAGTGACCTTTGACCTGATGTTCACAACTGATGGGCAAGAATAAAACCGAACGGTGTTAAATGCATCAAGTTTAAACCACAGCCTGATTAAACTTCAGACCAGAATGGTCTTCAGCAGCCGAACACAAACTGTCATTAGAATATATTCAACAATTTCAATTTCAACTTAATATGAAACTGGGTAGATATACAATGATCTAGATGACTTAACATGAACGATAAAGAACAAAACAATAGTTGAATTTTTTTTTCCATTTTTAATGATTTTGGGGGTGAATAATTAATATAACAAAAACGGTAAAGGTTATAATAAATGCCTGTTGCTACCGTGTAAAACCATCATTGCTCAATAACATGTGCAAAAATCATGAAATTCTGTTAACAAATAAATGCGTTACGCGTAGAGAAGAGAGAATAACTTATTTTCTAAAAAAAAATAGAAATATTATTTTCTATGAAACTCGACGGAGGTCTCCCACCACAAGTCAGGCGAGCAGTGGTCTCCCACCACAAGTCAGGCGAGTAGTGGTCTCCCACCACAAGTCAGGCGAGTAGTGGTCTCCCACCACAAGTCAGGCGAGTAGTGGTCTCCCACCACGAGTCAGGCGAGTAGTGGTCTCCCACCACAAGTCAGGCGAGCAGTGGTCTCCCGCCATGAGTCAGGCGAGCAGTGGTCTCCCGCCTCGAGACAGGCGAGCAGTGGTCTCCCGCCACGAGTCAGGCGAGCAGTGGTCTCCCGCCACGAGTCAGGCGAGCAGTGGTCTCCCTCCATGAGTCAGGCGAGCAGTGGTCTCCCGCCACGAGTCAGGCGAGCAGTGGTCTCCCGCCATGAGTCAGGCGAGCAGTGGTCTCCCGCCTCGAGACAGGCGAGCAGTGGTCTCCCGCCACGAGTCAGGCGAGCAGTGGTCTCCCGCCACGAGTCAGGCGAGCAGTGGTCTCCCGCCACGAGTCAGGCGAGCAGTGGTCTCCGCCCCGAACAGGCGGCAGTGGTCTCCCGCCACGAGTCAGGCGAGCAGTGGTCTCCCGCCCGAGTCAGGCGAGCAGTGGTCTCCGCCATGAGTCAGGCGAGCAGTGGTCTCCCGCCATGAGTCAGGCGAGCAGTGGTCTCCCGCCACGAGTCAGGCGAGCAGTGGTCTCCCGCCACGAGTCAGGCGAGCAGTGGTCTCCCGCCACGAGTCAGGCGAGCAGTGGTCTCCCGCCACGAGTCAGGCGAGCAGTGGTCTCCCGCCACAAGTCAGGCGAGCAGTGGTCTCCCACCAAGTCAGGGCAGTAGTGGTCTCCCGCCACGAGTCAGGCGAGCAGTGGTCTCCGCCACGAGTCAGGCGAGCAGTGGTCTCCGCCATGAGTCAGGCGAGCAGTGGTCTCCCGCCCGAGACAGGCGAGCAGTGGTCTCCCGCCACGAGTCAGGCGAGCAGTGGTCTCCCGCCATGAGTCAGGCGAGCAGTGGTCTCCCACCACGAGTCAGGCGAGCAGTGGTCTCCCGCCATGAGTCAGGCGAGCAGTGGTCTCCGCCACGAGTCAGGCGAGCAGTGGTCTCCCGCCACGAGTCAGGCGAGCAGTGGTCTCCGCCATGAGTCAGGCGAGCAATGGTCTCCCGCCTCGAGACAGGCGAGCAGTGGTCTCCGCCACGAGTCAGGCGAGCAGTGGTCTCCGCCACGAGTCCAGGCGGCAGTGGTCTCCCGCCACGAGTCAGGCGAGCAGTGGTCTCCCGCCACGAGTCAGGCGAGCAGTGGTCTCCCGCCACGAGTCAGGCGAGCAGTGGTCTCCCGCCACTAGTCAGGCGAGCAGTGGTCTCCTGCCACGAGTCAGGTGAGCAGCGCCTCCCGCCACGAGTCAGGTGAGCAGTGGTCTCCGCCACAAGTCAGGCGAGGCAGTGGTCTCCCGCCACGAGTCAGGCGAGCAGCGGTCTCCACCACCGAGTCAGGCGTATACCTTTGATATACCTTTGAAGAGTTTCGGAGAGTTTATCTACTCTCTGAGCCCGGCCATGGGCCAAGCTCGCTGGTGCTTGCCTGGTCAACCAGGCTGTTGCTGCTGGAGGCCACTGCCCCCATATCCATCACAGCCTGGTTGATCTGGCACCTGATAGAAGATACTTGTCCAGTTTCCTCTTGAAGGCTTCTACACTGGTTCCAGCCATGTTTTGGATATCTTCTGGTAAGATGTTGAATAGTCTGGGACCCCGGATGTTAATACAGTGCTCCCGATTGTCCCCACCGCACCCCTGCTCCTCACTGGGTTTATTTCACTTTCTCCCATATCTCTCACTCCAGTATGTTGTTATGGCAGTGTGCGATTTGGGACCAGGCCCTCAAGTACTTTCCAAGTATATATTATCATGTATCTCTCTCTCCTCCGCTCCAATGAGTAATGTTCAAGACTTGAAGGCGTTCCCAATAATTTAGATGTTTCCAGTGAGCCGTAAACGATCTCTGAATTTGTTCCAGCTCTGATATTTCTCCTGCCCTGAACTGGGCGTCAGCACAGACCAGTATTCTAAGTGAGGGAGC
>WNWK01011258.1:0-65477 GCA_009830355.1 Cherax destructor
TTTACCAGTATGTGTGTGTATGCCAGTATGTGTACACCAGTATGTGTATTCACCATAATCATCAGTTGGTATGTTAAATTAAGAACATATGAAAGGAGGAACACTGCAGCAGGCCTGTTGGCCCATTCTAGGCAGGTCCTTTACAATTCATCCCACTAATAGAATATTTGCTCAACCCAATTTTCAATGCTACCCAAGAAATAAGCTTTTATAATTCTATTTACTCATGTGTAAGTCCCACTCAAATCCAACCCCTCTTACTCAGGGGTGATGTGTGAATTTACTCGTTTGCAAAATATCGTTTATTGGGAAAGTTTGTTTAACTTCAGTTTATAAATAATTTTGCTGTACCAAACTTACGTAGAGGCATCGAATAATAATTTTCTTTTAAAGGATTCATTAAGACTTGTGTTATATTCTGGTCATTATAGGTACCAGCTAGCCAGGTGGTTATGGACAGATTTGTGTTATACTCTGGTCATTATAGGTGCCAGGTGGTTATGGACTGAGACTTGTGTTATACTCTGGTCATTATAGGCACCAGCTAGCCAGGTGATTATGAACTAAGACTTGTGTTATACTCTTGTCATTATAGGTACCAGCCAGGTGGTTATAGACTAAGACTTGTGTAATAATTGGTCATTACAGGTGTTGATGTGACCGACACGGATATTGTGATAGCTGTCAAGTCCGAGCCAATACCCATTACTTCCAGGTTAGTAGTAAGGTGTTTACATTTAGTTTACTTATGTTGTCTATGAACAAAACACCTGAGCACTGTCGTGCACTTGCACAAACTAGGAGCATCTAGTTGTTCGTGTAAATGCACAAAAATGACGGGTGTTTCTGTTCTTTTAACTTTTTGAAAGATGTGGTCGTTCATTTTTATAGCAACCTTTTCCCATATTTTCATGAACTGTTTCCATTATATAGTCAGTTCTCTTATACAGCTTCACCATAAAATGCAATTTTTTTTAAATGTGATTGATTGAAAAAATATATCAGAAACTTTATAGCACATGGAAGGTCTTCACAGTACACATTGTTCAATTTTTGATGCTCTTTTTCAATTGCATTTCATAAAAATTGAACTACGTATATCTTGACTCACAAAATTGTAATAACGGTTGAGGCTTGAATCCATGGTGGGTGAGTCCTAAAACTCCGGGCGATAGGTTCAAACTCCACCTGTTCTATGGTTTAATTGAACTGTGTACAGGTAATTTATAAGAGAGCTGACTGTATTATATTTTAACTTATGCTTGCATTGTTATTGAAATGAATTATATTATAATTCAATTTTCAGAATAGTAATATAGTATTTTCCTTACTACAAGAGCACTGAAATGTTTATATAAATAGCAATTACTCTCTTATCCCAGATAAAGGGGATTAAGGGTGCTTTAAAGAATTTAATTTCTGGTAAAAACATTGATTTTTTATTTAATTATTTACAGATTTATTTGTTCACTTGTGTATTCTGATAATTTTGAAACCACTTGTCAATGCATTTGATCCCAAAAACGAAAAAAATCTTTCTTACTCACAGTGTAAAAGAAACTTGTTCAATTCCTGCGTAATTTGTTTTAAACAAATATGAGCCAACCATATATGCATTAAATGAACAAAGGTTACAATGTGTGTTTACATTTTGCACATTGTAACCTTTGCAAAGAACCATAGTACTACAGCTTTGAACTTTGGATCAGTGCCATAGCACTATTCCATGAGCTCAGCTCTCTCAGATAAGCTGTGAGCGGTAAATTGTGGGCCTAGATATGAGAGAGTGGATCTGTTGGATAAGTGTGCACCATATAAAAAAAATCCTGCAGCACACAGTGCATAATGGGAAAAAACTGCGACCAAGTTTTGGTTTAAAACCGACTTTTCAGTGTATTTTTGTATGGTTTTTATGGTTGTATTCTTGGTTTCTTGGTCTCATTTGATAGAATGGAAGAAATATTACAGAAATAGAGATGATATTGATTGGTTTCTGGACTGAAAGTAGCTTGAAATTGAGCTCAAATTAGCAGAAATGTTCGATTTTTGCTGATATTCCAGAGTACATAAATTACATCACTCATCCAATACGTGTCCAACTGGGTGGTCTGATATGTGTTCACAAATACACTGACATTATTTATACAATTATTACAATAATGCAGTATTCTGCATATCAGTAAATCTTCTATTTTTTGGGGGGAATAAAAATTCAAAATGGAAAGTAAGCGTAATATAGGAGAGGCCTGGAAATGCTGTGTGTAAAATGGGCTTTGCAAACATGACCACTTAGTAACTATAATTTTTACTTCTTGACACTTATCTAATGTACTCTTAATTTTACACATAGCTTTGTTATGTCTTATCAACATGTACTCATATTTTCATAGACATATCACTTGTTAGATAAATGATAGATGCAAATTTTTTAAATAGAATAAATTTGTGCTCTGAATGTCTCCAAGTAATGATCCTTTCGTAATGTGCTGAAAATTTGTAAGTAAGTAACAATTCCATGGAGTAATGGGATTTTAACCTGTGATTTGGTGGTCCTCAGATTGATAGTCCAACACTCAACCTCTGAACCATAGAGGGTCATAAGGTTTTTGGTTGGTGAAACCTTATAAACATTTGTGGTTCAATGGCTGAGTGTTGCAATGGTAGAAATAGGATTTCCATATTATAGATTTGAATCCTCTCACCCCATTGAATACTTTCTTAATATAATGTATATAAAATGTGTAAAAGTGATCATTATTTCACTAGTGTTCTATGTATATTATACAGTAATTAGCTGTGCAAGTTTATATGTGACTTTTTCTCCATTCAGATGTAGGTGATGAGGCATGAAGCATATGCTGTCCATAGGTGTATTTATATAGTTGTCTTTACTACAGCAAGTTGCTTCTGGGCATCCACTGCAACTTCTATGAAGGTCAAGGAGATAGACAAACTCAGAGCTTAACACCAATATGTTAGGTAAATGGACATAAATGCAACTAATGGGATATTAGTTGCATCTGTGTCCACTTACCTCACATTTTGTCAATATTTCTGCCATTATTAATTAATATCAACATGAATGTTTTTCCCTCAATACAGTCTTCATCTGTGGGTGAAGTATCTGTCCCATTTCCCTTCCTCAGTGGACACCCATGAAGTTGCTCACTAATTAACTTTTTTCAGGCGTGCAGTTTATATATATGAAGTGTTGCTGATGATAAGAGACAAATCAGTATCTAAACTGTGTTGAAAATGCTTTAAAACATTACCGTACTGACGTACTGATGTACAGGATGTGAGAGATAATGAAAGCATTGTTTATCAAAGTTCAGATATTAGGTTTCCCTTATTATTGGCAAGGCTTTATGTAATTGCTTCTATTTGTAGTTATTAGCCATATATGTATTTATATATATAATTATATATATAGATAGAGGTTTATATTAATTCTTAGTCAACATAAGTCAATATTCTTGACAAATACAGTCTGTTAAATTCTTGAAAAATATTAAGTTACAATTTCTCCAACAAATAATTGTTATGATATCCACATTTTTTGTTTGACGTATGGTGACTAAGACTATTAAGCTGATGGTTATGGAGTCTGAGTATCAGACACTGTTGTCCCCAGGTCACACTCTGAATGTGGACTGGTGCCCGCAGAACTCCCACGACCATATCCCATCACACGGTATATGATTGTCTGTTTCTCTAATACTTAATGCCTTGCAGTGCACCCAGCACCTGTTCATTTGTCAATCCTTTCTTGATTTTGCTGAAAGCATGTAATTCCATTAGAGTAATTGGAACTAACCCACAATTTGAAGAGGAAACTTTGGACAATATTTTAGTCAGTTGTATATTGAAATATCTAAAGTCTCATCTCCAAATTGTAGGCTAGTTGTGAATTGTTCCAGCTTTGACATTGTGACTAATTCCTTGTACAGCATTTACAGTACTGTATGCTTCATACATATGTTTTGTTCATGTGTAGTAAAATGTATTTCTGTACCTTGGCTCTGAGAACCCACTCAGGAATCAAAATCGGTTAGATTTTACCTTAAACTACCAGATTCCAGCATCCCTACCACTTTCTGCTCAGTTTGGTCTCTTTCTGCCTTCCATCCTGTAAATGATTCCTATTTTATATGCAGAATTAGGACTGTCCCATCAGGTGAAGCTCATTCATACACCAGACTTCATGCAACTTGTCCAGCTTGGATGATTCTCTGACTGTCAACAAGACTGTATAGTTGGTTAACAGGACTAGCTTAAGCAAAAGTCTGTATTAGGCCCAGTTGTTCCTCTAAAACAGAGATAGCTAATAGACATACCCAGCATTCAGTGCAAAGGCCTTGTAGAAAAGATTGACTTTGTGATGTATGTCCTCCAGTTTTATCAGCAGATGAAGAAAATGGTCTAGCCGACTACTACAAGGGTCACAAGGAATTTGTTTTCAATTTCATAATGACGGAACTCCAGACAAGATTGTCCACACAAACTTCCCTGCCTCTCTTACTAATATGTCAGGTCATAAGAAAGCTGAAAGATCCTTCCTAAAATACCCTCAAGAATTATATCGGCCTTTCCCATCTACCACATATTAATTGTATAAATTGTCTCTAAATATAAAAGGTGAACTTTCATGCCTAAAAATCAGATTTTTTACAGTTTTGTAAATTGAGGGGGTAGACTTTGTTCCCTCAGAAGGGAGTAAATTAGCAGTTTTCTGCATCAGCATTCAATACACCCACTGTTTTCATATTCTCTCTTCTTTCATCATAGGCCTCATGGAGCCCCTTGAAATAGTGTTAATATATACAGTGGAACCCCGGATTTCGTACTTAATCCGTTCCAGAAGGTCGGTCTAAATCCAAAAAGTACGAAAACCGAAGTAATATTTCCCATAAGAAATAATGTAAATACAATTAATCCGTTCCAGACACCCAAAAATATTAACAAAAAATACATTTTTTAAAGAATAACTATAGTTTTACATACAGAAAACAATGAGAAATAAATATAAAGCACTAATGAAATGGATAAATGAACATTTAAATCACTATTACATACCTTTATTGAAGACTCTTGTTGGCGTATGTGTCGTGTGGGTCTTGGGAGAGATATATAGGAGGTCAAAGATACTCCTTGTTGGATGGTTACGGTATATTTACAGTAAGTGAAGGAAAATCCAGCACACCGTCTGTCTCGCCTGTAGGTCTAACGTTAGTGAGGGAGTCTGCCTATGATAGGCTGTGCACATGCGCTGAGCCTCTGACGTCAGCGGGTACCGTGACGTCACACGCAAAGGGACAGCTGTATAAAGATATACCACACAAGTGTATATATATATACTGACACGACATATGGAAGAAGGCGAGGAGAGGAGAGAGAGAAGAGCTTATTGTTTGGAAGGGAAATTCCCCTCCGTAAGGACTTCAGGTATCAAAGCCCTGTCCAGGGTTACCTCCCTTCTTTGTCTTTTACTGGCACTGGACCCCTGTCGCACTAAAAATCTGTCCAGAGAGCTCTGTTTCTGGCGTCTCTTTAAGATTTGCCTAAAATGGGACAAGGTATTGTCACTGAACATGTTGCAGATACAGCTTGTATCAGCTTGGTCAGGGTGATATTTTTCCACAAAAGTTTGCACCTCATTCCACTTTGCACAAATGTCCTTAATCACTGAAGAAGGCACCTTCTCCCTTATCATTTTTCTCACCCTCTTTGCCAAATGGCTGGCACTAGGAACTTTCTTTGGGCCCATGGTGGCTTATTTTGCAGTTGCACTCAATAGTTAAGCACAAAAAACAATGGATTACGTATTACGAAATGTTTCGGATGAACGAGCGAAGTAATGCTCGCTCGACCAGTGACAGAGCCAGACTGAGACATGTACACATGAGTGGCGGCGTCCCGGGCAGGCGGACGCGTCTGATACGTACGATTTCCGGGTGGAGGTATGAAATCTGGACCAAAATTTTGCCCAAAAAAAGTGGTCAAAATCCAAAATGTATGATATTCGGTGGGTACGAAATCCGGAGTTCCACTGTAATTTATAAAGGTGGGCTAGTGCAAGTTTAGGTAATAGGGGGTTGAAGAGGGATGGGATAGTTTTAAAAATGCAATACGTATTAGAATGTGGGGCAGAAGTTTGTGGCTATAGGAGGGTGGGTGCAGGAGGAAAGAGGAGTGATTGGTGAAATGATGAGGTAAAGGGTGAGATAAAAGAGAAAAGAGTAGCTTATGAGAGGTTTTTTACAAATCAAAAGTGATATAAGAAGGGCAGAGTATATGGAGAGTAAGAGAAAAGTGAAGAGAGTGGTGAGAGAGTGCAAATGATAGAGTAGGAGAGGCACTATCAAGAAATTTTGATGAGAATAAGAAACAAGTTGGGAGATAAACAAGTTAAGAAAGCCTAGGGATGGATTTGTCAGTTAAAAACAGAGTAGGGGAGTTAGTAGATAGGGAGCTGGAGGTATTGGGTAGATGGCGGGAATATTTTGAGGAACTTTTAAATGTCGATGAAGAAAGGGACTGGCCATTAAGTTATAACATCTTTTAGGAGTGAGAAGAGCAAGATGCGAGTGTGAGGGAGGTGCGTGAGGCATTACGTAGAATGAAAGGGGGTAAAGCAGCTGGAACTGATGGGATCGTGACCGAAATGTTAAAAGCAGGGGAGGATATAGTGTTGGAGTGGTTAGCATTTTTGTTTAATAAATGTATGAAAGAGGGGAAGGTACCTAGGGATTTGCAGAGAGCATGTATAGTTCCTTTATATAAAGGGAAGAGGGACAAAAGAGATTGTAAAAATTATTGGGGAATAAGTTTACTGAGTATACCAGGTAAAGTGTATGGTAGGGTTATTATTGAAAGAATTAGAGGTAAGACAGAGAGCAGGATTGCAGATGAACAAGGCAGCTTTAGAATGGGTAGGGAATGTGTTAATCAGGTGTTTACATTAAAGCATATATATATGAACAGTATTTAGATAAAGGTAGGGAAGTTGTCATTGCATTTATTTTTTTATTTTATTAACACATCGGCCGATTCCCACCAAGGCAGGGTGGCCCGAAAAAGAAAAACTTTCATCATCATTCACTCCATCACTGTCTTGCCAGAAGGGTGCTTTACACTACAGTTATAAAACTGCAACATTTACACCCCTCCTTCAGAGTGCCGGCACTGTACTTCCCATCTCCAGAACTCAAGTCCGGCCTGCCGGTTTCCCTGAATCCCTTCATAAATGTTACTTTGCTCACACTCCAACAGCACATCAAGTATTAAAAACCATATGCCTCCATTCACTCCTATCAAATACGCTCACACATGCTTGCTGGAAATCCAAGCCCTCGCACACAAAACTTCCTTTACCCCTCCCTCCAACCTTTCCTAGGCCGACCCCTACCCCGCCTTCCCTCCACTACAGATTTATACACTCTCGAAGTCACTCTGTCTCGTTCCATTCTCTCTACATGTCCAAACCACCTCAACAACCCCTCCTCAGCTCTCTGGACAATCGTTTTGGTAATCCGCACCTCCTCCTAATTTCCAAACTCCGAATTCTCTGCATTATATTCACACCACACATTGACCTCAGACATGACATCTCCACTGCCTCCAGCCTTCTCCTCGTTGCAACATTCATCACCCATGCTTCACACCCATATAAGAGCGTTGGTATAACTATACTCTCATACATTCCCTCTTTACTTCCATGGACAAGGTTCTTTGTCTCCACAGACTCCGAAGTGCTCCACTCACCCTTTTCCCTCATCAATTCTATGATTCACCTCATCCTTCATAGACCCATCCGCCGACATGTCCACTCCCAAATATCTGAATACATTCACCTCCTCCATACTCTCTCCCCCCAATCTGATATCCAATCTTTCGTCACCTATTCTTTTTGTTATCCTCATCACCTTACTCTTTCCTATATTCACTTTCAATTTTCTTCTTTTACACACCCTACCAAATTCATCCACCAACCTCTGCAGCTTCTCTTCAGAATCTCCCAAAAGCACAGTGTCATCAGCAAAAAGCAACTGTGACAACTCCCACTTTGTATTTGCTTCTTTATCTTTTAGCCCAACACCTCTTGCCAAGACCCTCGCATTCACTTCTCTTACAACCCCATCTATAAATATATTGAACAACCACGGTGACATCACACATCCTTGTCTAAGGCCCACTTTTACTGGGAAATAGTCCCTTCCCTCCTACACACTCTAACCTGAGCCTCACTATCCTCATAAAAACTCTTCACTGCTTTCAGTAACCTTCCTCCTATTCCATACACCTGCAACATCTGCCACATTGCCCCCTATCTACCCTATCATACGCCTTTTCCAAATCCATAAATGCCACAAAAACATCTTTACCCTTATCCAAATACTGTTCACCTATATGTTTCACTGTAAACACTTGGTCTACACACCCCTACCTTTCCTAAAGCCCCTTGTTCATCTGCTATCCTGCTTTCTGTTTTACTCTTAATTCTTTCAATAATAACTCTACCATACACTTTACCAGGTACACTCAACAGACTTATTCCCCTATAATTTTTGCACTCTCTTTTGTCCCCTTTGCCTTTATACAAAGGAACAATACACGCTCTCTGCCAATCCCTAGGTACCTTACCCTCTTCCATACATTTATTAAATAATAGCACCAACCACTCCAAAATTATATCCCCACCTGCTTTTAACATTTCTATCTTTATCCCATCAATCCCAGCTGCCTTACCCCTTTCATTCTAACCACTGCCTCACGAACTTCCCTACACCCACAACTGGCTCTTCCACACTCCTACAAGATGTTATTCCTCCTTGCCCTACACACGAAATCACAGCTTCCCTGTCTTCATCAACATTTAACAAATCCTCAAAATATTCTCTCCATCTTCCCGATACCTCTAACTCTCCATTTAATAACTCCTCTCCTATTTTTAACTGTCAAATCCATTTGTTCTCTAGGCTTCCTCAACTTATTAATCTCATTCCAAAACTTTTTCTTATTTTCAACAAAATTTGCTGATAACATCTCACCCACTCTCTCATCTGCTCTCTTTTACATTGCTTCACCACTCTTTTAACCTCTCTTTTTCTCTCCATATACTCTTCCCTCCTTGCATCACTTCTACTTTGTAAAACCTCTCATATGCTAACTTTTTCCCTTACTACTCTCTTTACATCATCATTCCACCAATCGCTCCTCTTCCCTCCTGCACCCACTCGCCTGTAACCACAAACTTCTGCTGAACACTCTAACACTACATTTTTAAATCTACCCCATACATTTTCGACCCCATTGCCTACACTCTCACTAGCCCATCTATCCTCCAATAGTTGTTTATATCTTACCCTAACTGCCTCCTCTTTAGTTTATAAACCTTCACCTCTCTTTTACTTACTGATTCTATTTTCCTTGTATCCCATCTACCTTTTACTCCCACTGTAGCTATAACTAAAAAGTGATCTGATATATCTGTAGCCCTCTATAAACATGTACATCCTGAAGTCTACTCAACAGTCTTTTATCTATCAATACATAGTCCAACAAACTACTGTCATTACGCCCTACATCATATCTTGTATACTTATTTATCCTCTTTTTCTTAAAATATGTATTACCTATAACTAAACCCCTTTCTATACAAAGTTCAATCAAAGGGCTCCCATTATCATTTACACCTGGCACCCCAAACTTACCTACTACACCCTCTCTGCATGTTTCTCCCACTTTAGCATTTAGGTCCCCTACCACAATTACTCTCTCATTTGGTTCAAAAGTTCCTATACATTCGCTTAACATCTCCCAAAATCTCTCTCTCTCCTCTACACTCCTCTCTTCTCCAGGTGCATACACGCTTATTATGACCCACTTTTCGCATCCGACCCTTATTTTAATCCACATAATCCTTGAATTTACACATTTATATTCCCTCTTTTCCTTCCATAACTGATCCTTCAACATTATTGCTACCCCTTCCTTAGCTCTAACTCTCTCAGATACTCCTGACTTAATCCCATTTATTTCTCCCCACTGAAACTCGCCTACCCCCTTCAGCTTTGTTTCGCTTAGGGCCAGGACATCCAACTTCTTTTCATTCATAACATCGGCAATCATCTCTTTCTTATCATCCGCACTACATCCACGCACATTCAGACAACCCAATTTTTATAAAGTTTTTCTTCTTCTCGTTTTTAGTAGATTTGTACAGGAGAAGGGGTTACTAGCCCATTGCTCCCGGCATCTTAGTCGCCTCATACGACACGCATGGCTTACGGAGGAAAGATTCTTTTCCACTTCCCCATGGACAATAGAGAAAATAAAAGGAACAAGAGCTATTAAGAAAAAGAAGAAAAACCTAGATGTGTGTATGTATATATATGCATGTGTATGCCAGTGTAGTGTGACCTAAAGTGTAAGTAGAAGTAGCTAGATATACCTGTTATCCAGCGTGTTTATGAGACAGAAAAAAGACACCAGCAATCCTACCATCATGTAAAACAGTTTCAGGTTTCTGTTTCACAGTCACCTGGCAGGACGGTAGTACCTCCCTGGGTGGTTGCTGTCTACCAACCTACTACCTATTTATGGATTTAAAAAAGGTATATGATAGAGTGGATAGGGGAGCAATGTGGCAGATGTTGCAAGTGTATGGAATAGGTAGTAAGTTACTAAATGCTGTAAAGAGTTTTTATGAGGATAGTGAGGCTCAGGTTAGGGTGTGTAAGAGAAAGGGAGATTACTTCCCAGTAAAAGTAGGTCTTAGACAGGGATGTGTAATGTAACCATAGTTATTTAACATATTTATAGATGGGGTTGTAAAAGAAGTAAATGCTAGGGTGTTGGGGAGAGGGGTGGGATTAAATTATTTGGAATCAAATACAAAATAGGAGTTGACACAATTACTTTTTGCTGATAATACTGTGCTTTTGGAGAGATTCTAAAGAAAAGTTGCAGAGGTTAGTGGACGAGTTTGGGAGGGTGTGTAAAGGTAGAAAGTTGAAAGTGAACATAGATAAAAGTAAGGTGATGAGGGTATCAAACGATTTAGATAAAGAAAAATTTGATATCACATTAGAGGGAGGGAGTACGGAAGAAGTGAATGTTTTCAGATATTTGGGAGTTGACTTGTCAGCGGATGGGTTTATGAAGGATGAGGTTAACCATAGAATTGATGAAGGAAAAAAGGTGAGTGGTGTGTTAAGGTATCTGTGGAGACAAAAAAAAAATGTTATCCATGAAGGCAAAGAAGGGAATGTACAAGAGTACATGGATTGTAAATGCTGCAGTGAGGAGGCAACTTGAGGCAGTGGAGATGTCCTATCTAAGGGCATTGTGTGGTGTAAATATTATGCAGAGAATTCGTAGTGTGGAAATTAGGAGGTGTGGAGTTACTAAGAGTATTAGTCAGAGGGCTAAGGAGGGGCTGTTCAGGTGGTTTGATCATTTAGAGAGAATGGAACAAAGTAGAATGAGTTGGAGTGTGCATAAATCTGTAGGAGAAGGCATGCGGAGTAAGGGTCGTCCCCAAAAAGGTTGGAGGGAGGGGGTAAAAGAGGTTTTGTGGGCAAGGGGCTTGGACTTTCAGCAAGCCTGCATGAGCATGTTAAATAGGAGTGAATGGAGACGAATGGTTTTTGGGACCTGACGAGCTGTTGGAGTGTGAGCAGGGTAATATTTTGTGAAGAGATTCAGGGAAACCGGTTAACCATACTTGAATTTTGAAAATGGGAAGTACTTTCTCTGCACTTTAAAGGATGGGTTTGGGATATTGGCAATTTGGAGGAACATTAAACTGTCATATCTGAGCGCCTCTGCAAAGACAGTGATTATGTATGAGTGATGGTGAAAGTGTTGAATGATGATGAAAGTTTTTTTTCTTTCTTTTTGGGTCACTGTTATACCAGTATGACAAAAGGGAGTATGACAGCAAAACAGCTAGTCAGGGCAACTTGAGTGCAGGTTAAGTCCTGACATTGAGATAACTATTACAAATATAAACCATGTTTTTGTCTTCAGTGCAATTATATAAGGATGTTATATGTCAAATGTGAAACTTAGTTTGACTGGGCATGAGTGTAATCAGGATTTTTTCTGCCTAGCAGGGAAGTGGAAATATCTACCCTCCTATTCCTAGGATGTATACCTTTGCTCAAGGCCTGTGAATAGAGAATTGTTTTCACATCCTGACAGTTCTCATTATTCTCAACAATTCTTAAAGAAGAACCATAATTGACAGAGTTTCCCTGCACAAGTGCTAAAGCGCCAACAAATGCCCACCTGATTTAAATCACTGGTGGTAAGATGTTTTCAGATATTTGGGAGTTGACGTGTCAGCGGATGGGTTTATGAAGGATGAGGTTAACCATAGAATTGATGAAGGAAAAAAGGTGAGTGGTGCGTTGAGGTATCTGTGGAGACAAAAAACGTTATCCATGGAGGCAAAGAAGGGAATGTACGAAAGTATAGTGGTACCAACACTCTTATATGGGTGTGAAGCATGGGTTGCAAATGCTGCAGCGAGGAGGAGGCTGGAGGCAGTGGAGATGTCCTGTCTAAGGGCAATGTGTGGTGTAAATATTATGCAGAAAATTCGGAATGTGGAAATTAGGAGAAGGTGTGGAGTTACTAAAAGTATTTGTCAGAGGGCTGAAGAGGGGTTGTTGAGGTGGTTTGGTCATTTAGAGAGAATGGATCAAAGTAGAATGACTTGGAGAGCGTATAAATCTGTAGGGAAAGGAAGGCAGGGTAGGGGTCGTCCTAGAAAAGGTTGGAGGGAGGGGGTAAAGGAGGTTTTGTGGGCGAGGGGCTTGGACTTCCAGCATGCATGTGTGAGCGTGTTAGATAGGAGTGAATGGAGACGAATGGTTTTTGGGACATGACGATCTGTTGGAGTGTGAGCAGGGTAACATTATGTGAAGGGATTCAGGGAAACCAGTTAATTGATTTAGTTGGACTTGAGTCCTGGAAATGGGAAGTACAATGCCTGCACTTTAAAGGAGGGGTCTGGGATAGTGACAGCTGGGAGGGACTATTCTCAGCTGCCGTATCTGAGCGCCTCTGCAAAGACAGTGATTATGTATGAGTGTGGTGAAAGTGTTGAATGATGATGAAAGTATTTTCTTTTTGTGGATTTCCTTTCTTTTTGGGTCACCCTGCCTCGGTGGGAGACAGCCGACTTGTTGAAAAAAAAAAAAAAAGATTCATGAGGAGCTCCATGGTTCCAAGTTACAGAATACAGTACTGTATTTTGAAGTGCAGTAACACATTTTTGTATCTGATGCAGTGAGCCATGAAGATTGCTACTTTTCCCGTGCCAGTTACCATACCTCTGGCATTACGAATGACCTGTAGACCAGCACAACATTCCAGATTCAACACAGGTTAAGTTAGACAAGATTCATCAGGAAACAGGTCAAGATATAGAAAATAGGAACCATAAGAGGATGGAAGGCAGAAGAGACCACACTGAGGGAGTTCAGAAGCTTGTGGTTACAGATAAATTTGATTGTTAGTGTCTCCTGGCTGGCTCATGGAACCAGATACAGAAATATTTCTTTTATCCTTCAGAATGCAGTCATTGCAACTCTTTTCAGTTATGTTCAATGTTAGTTGATAGTTTTACCTGCAACTTTTTTTCCTTTATGCAAATTACTATCCTATCAAGCATGGCACACACTTTTTGTTATTTTATTTTTAATTGTTCATATTTATATTAAGAATGGTAATTTGTTTCATAAATAAATTTTAAATGTTTAATGTAGTTAAGATTTATAATACCGTATTATGTACAGTGTACGTATTTGATCAAGATCAACTGATATTTTAAAAAATATTTATAATTTGAGCAATATTACAGTTGAAGGTAACTACACCAAAGTCATTATAAAAATTGCATCTGATTAAATTCTAGTAATAATTGTTTATAAGGAATTTAGATTTAACATTACATGTATAGCATTATTTTGTGATTTGTATGAAAAATATAGTTTTTTATTGAAAATCAGTTGATCTGGGTTGTGTATGAAAGTGATCCTTAGAATGAGTTTGTGTTGTGGCTGAATTAACTTACTTATCAGAGATTTATTATCAAATTTCTGACTTTTCTTTGTATTGCAATTTTCCCATGTGTGTCAGATTTATTATTGTCTTCACATTTTTTCTTTCGTATTTACACGCATGCAGACACACTCGCATGCACACACATGCACAAGTGCACCCTGCCAAATGCAAAGTCATGAAGATCGGGGAAGGGCAAAGAAGACCGCAGACAGAGTATAGTCTAGGTGGCCAAAGAATGCAAACCTCACTCAAGGAAAAAGATCTTGGGGTGAGTATAATACCGGGCACATCTCCTGAGGCACACATCAACCAGATAACTGCTGCAGCATACAGGCATCTGGCAAACCCAAGAATATTGTTCCAATACCTCACTAAGGAATCGTTCAAGACTCTGTACACCATATACGTCAGGCCCATACTCGAGTATGCAGCACCAGTTTGGAACCCACACCTGGTCAAGCACATCAAGAAATTAGAGAAAGTGCAAAGTTTTGCAACAAGACTAGTCCCAGAGCTAAGGGAATTGTCCTACGAAGAAAGGTTAAGGGAAATCGGCCTGACGACACTAGAGGACAGGAGGGTTAGGGGAGACATGATAACGACATATAAAATACTGCGAGGAATAGATAAGGTGGACAGAGACAGGATGTTCCAGAGAGGGGACACAGAAACAAGGGGTCACAATTAGAAGTTGAAGACTCCTATGACTCAAAGGGTTGTTAGAAAGTATTTCATCAGTCATAGAGTTGTCAGGAAGTGGAATAGCCTAGAAAGTGACGTAGTGGTGGCAGGAACCATAGTACATAGTTTTAAGACGAGGTTTGATAAAGCTCATGGAGCAGGGAGAGAGAGGACCTAGTAGCAATCAGTGAAGAGGCAGGGCCAGGAGCTATGAATCGACCCCTGCAACCACAAATAGGTGAGTACACACAAAAAAAAAATTGATAGAAATGTCTTGATAAGATTCATCTCCTAATTATGAATTTTTGGTGAACTGTTTCAGTCACGATATTGTGACATTTTACTCTGACAGGGAAAAAAATTTCAATACACGATTCACCTTTCCGTCATATGTTGTAAATCTTTCTTTCAACACGTCGGCCGTTTCCCACCGAAGTGGGGTGGCCCAAAATGAAAAACGAAAGTTTCCCATTTTACATTTAGTAATATATACAGGAGAAGGGGTTACTAGCCCCTTGCTCCCAGCATGTTAGTCGCCTCTTACGACACGCATGGCTTACGGAGGAAGAATTCTGTTCCACTTCCCCATGGAGAATGTTGTAAATACGTAATGAAATATGATGTTATTGACCAAAGCTTGTGCTGTCTTCCACACACTACCCACCACTTTACATTAATGATCTTCTGTCTAAACTTCTTCATATTAAAATTATTCATCCATGTACTTGAACAACTGAGTTGATTCATTAGTTACCTGGAGTATACCTGGAGAGAGTTCCAGGGGTCAATGCCCCTGCGGCCCGGTCTGTGACCAGGCCTCATGTTGAATCAAAGCCTGATCAACCAGGCTGTTACTGCTGGCCGCACACAATCCAACGTACGAACCACAGCCTGGCTGGTCAGGTACCGACTTTAGGTGCCTGTCCAGTGCCTGCTTGAAGACAGCCAGGGGTTTGTTGGTAATCCCCCTGATGTATGCTGGGAGGCAGTTGAACAGTCTTGGGCCTCTGACATTTATTGTGTTGTCTCTCAATGTGGTAGTGGCATCCCTGCTTTTCATTGGGGGGATGTTACGTCAGAAACAATAACTAATGACAAAGCAGACACAGTAGCAATGTATGTAATTTCAGTGAGAATTGGACATACCATGACTGAAAATGCTGGATGACTCCAGTAAATTATCTTAAATTATTCAATCTGGAAAAACAGCCGCATACCCTACACTTTCTTGGAATTTTGATTCATCAGTGTGCACGAATCTATCATTGAAAGTGTTCAAGAAAGATTTAAGTGCAAGTTTGTAGTAAAGTAAACCTTAAGGCATAGAAAGGGTGGAGCAAACTTGAATTGCTAGTAGATCACTGAGTTCCATCTCACACTTCAAAAACTTCCTACGGAGGGAGGGCAAAAGTGACCAAAAAGGGGAGGTAAATTAAGAGATGTCACCAGAGCATGTATATAAGGAGAATAAAGCTCTCATGCCAGCCTGCAAGGATGGGAGAGCCCTTGAAACTGGTCACAGATATTATATTAATTAATGGTATGCAATACAGGCAAGTAGATGAGTAAGACATGTGCAGTAGTTTAGTATATTTATTGATGACTGAAGAAGCCCGCTGAGCAGGCAAAACATCTCATCAGTAAAAATACTGAATTGTTGTTTGTGTGTCTTGTCTATGTCTAGTTCTTAAGTGGACTTTAAGCATTAAGATTAGTTTGCCTGAAATGCATTGCATAATAGTGGCTTTGTTTTGTGCCTAACAATATTTTATTATATGTAAACTACATTATCAGTGTACTGCATAAAAGAAATAAAACTGAATGTGAATTTGTCTATCTGATCAGAGACATGTCACAAAAAAAGCTTCACCTAGTTTTACATATTTTTTGTGTGCCACTTCTTGACTACATTTATCCATGGCAACACTGAGAGAAAACTATTATATTACTAGAAATGTTTGAGGTCTGAGCTTAGCAAATTCGATAGTAATTATGAACAAGGTAGATTATAGTGGAAAAATGAACATGTTATTAGAAGACGGGGGAACTTATGTGCCTCTTAGCTACCAGGATAGGCTAAGAACTACGAATTGACATCTCTTCAAACAAGGTTTAACACAACTGAGCCCTTAATGACTGAGATACTGATCAAGTCAGAATAAGTAGACCTTGACCACTTATTCAAGAAGTTCAAAGTTATACCTACATATTTGCAGCCAGACCTTAGTACATACTCTTTTCCTAAAGAGAAAGCCTATAGAGCAGTTTTTATTCCTAAAGTCATAGAAGCTGAGACTATTACAATTCAAAATTGAACTGAGAAAACTTAGAAGGCAAAGTAAATACAGGTATGTACATGTTTATGAATAAATTCTACTAACAACAAACATATCCATTACAAATATTATGCTATAGGTAAGTACAATTCATATAGTATACAGTATATGCTCATATATGCATAAACACAACAAATATATTCAGTGTTGGTTTTAAGTTGGCATATATATCAATTTGTACAAAATTATATTGAATTTTACTGTGCAGATCATTGTCTGATGGAGCATCTTCATATCAACGATCTCTCTCCACCTCTGACTCCCTTACACGTCCTCGGTCTCTGGAGACTGAAAATAACCTGAACTCGGATCACACACCCAAGGCAGAGAAAGGCAAGTTCAGAGGTTGTATTATAGTGATACCGTCTTATAATTTCCTTTGCATATTGCTGGTATTTTTCTTGATAATGCTTAAAGGAGTGCAGGTTTTCCCTGATGCTGCCATATTAAAACAATTATAGCTCAACTGAAGCATTTTCGATAAAGAGTGAGCTAGTGAGGGCTTATTATTTCAGATATTTAAGGCAATATGTAAGGTGAAACTCAAAAGAGAATCTTTGGGTGTAGTGCAATATTTGAGTCTGCATAATTGTGTAGAGCTTCTAATAATGAGAAGGATCACACTGTCATAGTGAGTCATGGCATTTGATTGCTTATTCTTCAGTCAAGTAGATGGATTAAAGGGGATTTTGAGGCAGACTTAGGATTTTATGTGAATAGGAATGAGTTAAAAGCTCCAAGAAGTTTCAACAGTCTCCCTTAAACTATGAGGGAATTTACCATTGGCTCACAAACTGTCTTCAGGAGTGAACTTGGTAAGATCCTCCAGGCAGTTCCTGATCAGCCAGGCTTTGCTGCTTATGTTGCACTAATATCCTGTGGGTAATGTTAAGACATTTAAAGTAAGCTTTTTTTTTTTTAAGACTGATTTTGTCAAGGAAATTTTTATCAAAATAAACCACATTTCCATATGCAGATTAGTCCTTCTTGTGAGGTGTAATGATGTTATGACTGTGCAGGATGTCACTAGGTCAGGATCAAATGACTAGGTCATGTGTGGGGTTCTGTCCATGTAGGATGAAGTTAAGTTTACAAGAGGATTCCTGCAGGCATCCCAATTCTGTTTCCTGAACAGACCTTAATAACAGGTAATCTTTGTGAATGTTCATCAGTAATCGCAGAAATATTACCTGCTTGGCACCTGTAGTATCATCCTCAGGATCTTAGGTGGTAATATGACATAATTGTTCAACATTATAAGTAATGGAGTCATCCATCAGTGTGTTAGTGATGCATAAGAGGATAACTCCAAGCCGGTGTGTGGTTGAGCAGTTTTCAAACACAGTGAACCACTACTAAAAGTAGAAACAGCCAGATGATTATTAACCCCTAAACTGTCCAAACGTAGATCTACGTTCACTCGCGCAGCGCTCCGAATATTTTGAATTTTTTTTTTTTAAATGAAGAGGGCATTATTCTACACTTTATAAGATAAAAAAAAAATTAGGATCGGTACTTACCGAGATATAAGCCCGCGAAGTTGCCGCTGGATGCTCACCTGACAGCAACATGGAGTCCTGCCGCTTGCAGAAGTGTTACCGATATATCTTTTTTTCTCATTTTTATTTTATTTTATAAATTTTTATGTGTTGATAATTACAATTTATTCTCCATGGGGAAGTGGAACAGAATTCTTCCTCCGTAAGCCATGCGTGTTGTAAGAGGCGACTAAAATGCCGGGAGCAAGGGGCTAGTAACCCCTTCTCCTGTATATATTACTAAATGTAAAAGGAGAAACTTTCATTTTCCCTTTTCGGCCACCCCGCTTCGGTGGGAAACGACCGACGTGTTGAAAGAAAGAATTACAATTTATAGTAGTTCTTGTGATTTCATAGCCAATCTTTGTTCTGACACTAATATATGGTACTGAAATTGTACTCAAATAGTCACAAACACACTGACATGTGAACATTTTCAACTGCCTTGGTCATTTACTATTGTCTACAAATATATACAAAGTATTTATATAGGTCCCAGTAATGTTTTAGACACGCTGGATTATATATGAAACTCCTTGAAGCATGGTGAAAGACTTGAGTGTCACTAAACTGCTGACAGTGTAGCAGTGGTTTGACATTTGATGATCGTGCATTGCTGCAGGGACCTCCTGGCTTTGTTTGTTTTCACTGTTACACATAAACATGTCTGTCTAGCTCTGTCTGCTTATCTGTCTGCCTGTGTGTCTGTCTTTCTGTCTGCCTCTGTGTGTCTGTCTTTATGTCTGCCTCTGTGTCTGTCTTTCTGTCTGCTTGTCTCTCTGTCTCAGAGAGCAGCTCATGAACCAACAGTTATTACACAGGATGCAGTCACGTCTGATTCCTGATCAAGTGAACTTGGTACTACTTGCCAGTCATGCGTATTTTGCCTTATATCTAAAAGCACAGTGTATAGCACTAGATTTTTTGGGTTATCCTACGTAATTTACACTATGTATGATAACTGTACTTATGTGTACCTGTGAGAGACAGAGATAGACAGACAGATACAAATGAAGTGACAGCCAAAGTCTGTCAGCCAGCCAGTCAGCCAGCCGGCCTGACGAATACGTGTTACACATGTTCCAGAATCGTTTTTCTATACTTAGAGCATAGGTTACAGGACATTCTGGCAGGATGACACTACCAGTGGTATCAAAAATGAAAGGATGTTGCACAAATGTTGCGCATGGGTTATTATCGAGGTTTTTGATATTTCCTCGATCACTTATGGCCACATCCATCTCAAAGCCACTAAACTTTGGATCAAACATTACTTTCCTCTTAAAAGGGGAGTGTTAATACGACAAGACATCAGTGAATCCCTGGTGTTTGCCACGCTATTTGCTCTAGCTGGCACTCAATTGAACTGGTGCTCCCACAAGGTACTAAGTGGTCCCAGATTTTTTTAATACTGCACACACTGAGTGTTAAGACCCATTCTATACTGATTTGGCATCTCAGGCCAATCGTGCCAAATTTGAAGGCAGGAAAAATAAAACGTAGATCTACGTTTGGGGCGCTAGCGGTACAAACATAGCTTTATGTTTGGACAGTTTAAGGGTTAACTACTATCTGAAAACTGGGCATTTGAGATGGAGATGTAGTGGAAGGTCTTATCTGGTAGTCTTTATGTCTGCAGAGAACACATTGTATTTTTAAGTGGTAGGTGAACCTTTGAAATAATAATACTGACAATATAAAGTAAGTAAGTTTCCACTGAAATCTAACAGAAGTTCAACTAAGCACACTGAACAAGGTAAACCATGTGAATGCAGCCTGTGTGCCATGCACAATGCACGTAAATCACTTTCCTCCATGAGGGAGGAGCAGGTTGAGTGGTCACATAAAACACTGAGTTCTCCCTGCTAGGAAGAAGCTCATATTGAACACAAACATGTAACTGAGCAGTGTCTGAAACAACCTTTAGAGCAAGTTTGTAGGATAAACTGAGTGAAAAAGTTTTTTAAAGTTTGTACTGAGAACTGGTACAAGAGGTTCAGTGAGTTACAGGCAGTTGCCTAGTGAACTTGTTCCCTAATGTATCCTTAGTAGCTAAGTGAATTAAACTTGGCTAATGTTTACTAAGCAGGGAATTACTGGACAGTACCGAGACATAGCGCATATTAAGACTAAAGCAGGTGCTTGATAACTTGTTATTAAAGGCTGATATAGCTTAGATGCATAGGAAACACTACAAGCTTCTTTAAGCTGCACCTCCTCACTATCACTGAAGGTATTAATCCAGTGATGTACAAACCCTGGTTCTCCAAGGAACATAGACATAATACCAGACACAAACATCTCTTTGACATTCCCCGTGTCCGACTAAATCTATACAAAAATTCAATGTTCATAAAAGGGCCTAAAATCTGGAACTCCCTGCCTGAAAACTCTAGAACTGCAAACACAGCCTCCATTTTCAAAAGCACCGTTAAAAAAATCTTATCTCACTTACGCACCCAACCGGTAATTAACCACATGAAAACTACTTTATCTAGCACATATCCACAGCAAAATACACTTATTGATATCTGTGACTCCCCTTAATTTGAACATGACTGTAAACAAAATTCTAATGCAACATGACTGTAAACAAACATAACTGTAAACAAAATTCTAATGCAACTATTGCTTCATAATTCTTAAGCTAGTCATAAGTTTGCCTAAGACACTTCAATATAAAAACTGTATCATGCCAACACGTCACCATTTCCATTAATATATAAGCTAATTGTTAAATTCTTAAATTTTTGAACTACCTCAATTTTGTAAACCTAGTTAATCACTACAATTACCTAACCTTAATACCAGTATAATTATTGTGTCACTATAGAGTAAGATCTATTATAAGCTTGCCTGAAATGCCTAGGCATACCTAGGCTTATTATTGGCCTTCTTGTAATCATTATTTCATAAAATGTATAAATAACATAAAACATGTAAACCCCACTTTGTAATATTATCAGAAATAAAGTTGATTGATTGATTGCCAGGATATGTATACTGAGAGGTGTCTCTTTCTTAGCATATATATGCTGACAGTTTACTTTGATCTCTATTTTAGGTATTAAAATATTTTGTCTGGTGGTGAAAAGGTTATATGCAGCCTTAATGACCCTATTGTTGTTGATAGGCTTTAAACTCCATTAACCATTACCTAATCTTTACACATATGCTGCTATGTATGATAATTTATGTAACTATTTGTGTATACCTGAATAAACTTACTTACTTATTAATGAAAATGAAATGAAATGAAAATGTTTATTTCCTTGCAAAACTTACAATGTGTGGTTTACATATAAAATATTAATTACAAAGAAGGGCACTAGCAGGATTAATAGTACCTGACTAAATGAAAGCACTCCCTATCTAAGATAAAATATGCTCACATGAGAGAAGTCACATTATCTTTATGCCCCAGTGGTAAGCGAGAGTGAGTTTGGGAGTCATCTTCGTGGGTCACTAGGGAGCCACCCAACACCTTCACCTCCCTCATGTACAACTTTTTTTTTTTTTAACATACCGGTCATCTCCCACCAAGGCACAGTGACATAAAAGAGAAACAAAAGTTTTTCTTTTTACATTTAGTAAGTTATACAAGAGAAGGACTTACTAACGTCTTACTCTCGGTATTTTAGTCACCTCTTCTGACACAGTTTATGAAGATAATTACTTTTATTGCCAATCTTAAAATTAATACCTTAACTGTGTCCGGCATACTAGTATGCAGGTGAGGACTGTGTCCAACATACTAGTACACACAACTTTTTGTGGCTTTAAATATGGCACCTGCCAATATCTTTGACCTCAGCACAGTTGTTTGTATCTCCCACAACCTAGAAAAAAGTAAGGCCAGATGGGTCTACATAGTGTATCATGGGGTAACACTGCCTGACAAGCATTTGTAAACAATCAAACCAAATGTTCCACCTCAAAACCTCTCAAGACATGTGATTATGATGAGGGGTTCTTGCTCCAAGGAACTGAACCTGAACTCCCCTTGCATCAAACCTGATTGCTTCACATTCCCCTGGACACTATGTGACCCCTTATGGGTTTAGCACTCCAACCGTGAATATAATAAAAATGTAAAACAGCAAAAAGTGTTAGTGCCACACAAAAGGGAAGCTCTATTAATACAAAAATTAATCAACTCATGACTGCATTCATAATAATTGTTGCCAGAGCAATGCAACCATATTCAAAAATAATTATTCTCAGTAACGCTACTTATGCACGAAACTATAAGTTAAAATACATTAATCTCTTTAAAGTTCCTCGATATTCAGTAAAGTATTTTTTTGTAAATGTGATTAAAAAAAAGTGCCTCCAATATTAAAAAAGTGCCTCCAAAATTAAAAAAGTGCCTCAGACTTTTAAAAAAGTGTCTCTAACTTTAAAAAAGTGTCTCTAACATTAAATATAAGTGACTCCAACATTAAAAAAGAGTACCTCCAACATTAAACAACATTTGGGATGCACTTTTTCAGTTGCATTTGTAAAATATAACACTGTATATAATAGCTTTATAAGAGCTTACTATATAATCAGTATTTATAATTTTAGGAGAAATTTTCATCACAACCTTTCAAATATTTATGACACATTGTATTTAATTTTGTTTGTTTTTTCCAAAGTGGTTACAGTTAAGAAAATCTTCCACTATTGTATAAAGATTTTTCATTGTTAAACAAGACAACGAAGATGAAAAGTCACCTGAGTCTAGCTATATGCAGAATAGTACTGTATGTATTTGAAATTAAGTAGCATCATAATATTTTGACAGTAGATATATTGTTTTTATAGTATTATAGAACACAAAACTTACGATCATACAGCACTATTTGAGAGTAGCAGATAGTATAGTCCTACAGTAGCCACTCAGTTAACTCAAACTCAGTGGAGTTTGAGTTTTAAATGTGTTTTTTCTGTATAGTATGTCATTATTGCCATTATAATGTATCATTGTTGTGTGTTAGCAACTAACAAAATCTTGGATCCATTTTCATGTTTTGACATTGACATCAAAAATGCAGGGAGCTCCAGCTTAGATTCTGTCAGCGATGAAGGTAAGTGTAGTTTATTGCTTTTTGTATTTCTTTAACCATTCTCAATATACAGTATTGGCTGCTAAATTCTTGCTACCTGTTATTGTTTGTTGGTAGGTGCTCCTCGACTTTACGTTACGAGGAACCCATAGTAAGTTGAAAATATCGTAAGTTGAATATGAATATGATATAAGAAGGGTGGAGTATGTGGAGAGTAAATGAGAGGTGAAGAGAGTGGTGAGAGAGTGCAGAAGGAGGGTAAATGATAGAGTGGGTGAGATGCTGTCAACAAATTTTGCTGAGAAGAAGAAAAAATTTTGGAGTGAGATAAATAGGTTAAAAAAGCCTAGGGAACGAATATTATTCAGAGGGCTGAAGAAGGGTTATTGAGGTAGTTTGGTCATTTAGAGAGGATGGAGCAAATAGGTTGATTTGGAGGGCGTATAAATCTGTAATGGAGGGGAGGAGGGGTAGGGGTCATCCAAAGAAAGGATGGAGGGAGGGGGTAAAAGAGGTTTTGTGTGTAAGGGGCATGGACATGGAGCAGGCATATGTGAGTGTGTTAGATAGGAGTGAATGGAAATGAATGGTTTTTGGAACTTGATAGGCTGTTGGAGTGTGAAAAGGGTAATATTTTTTGAAGGGATTCAGAGAAACTGGATAGCCGGCCTTGAATCTTGGAGGTGGGAAGTACAATGCCTGCACTTCTTTTAAAGAAATAGTGGCTCTCCTTGCTCTTCAATTCTAAATTGTAATTACAAAATCTCGATGTAAACTTGAAATGAAATAAAATTTACTTTACTTTACTAAAGGAGGGGTTTGGGATATTGGCTGTTTGGAGTGACATCTAAACTCGCATATCTGGGTGCCTTTGCAAAGACAGTGAAATTGTGTGAAGGATGGTGAAAGTGTTTCTTTTTTGGGTCACCTTGCCTCGGTGGGAGATGGCTGTTATGTTGAACAAATAAATAAATAACTATTGTAACTGAATAAATAAATAAATTTCTGTAAATAAATACCAGTATTGAAAAGTAAATAAATGAATATAAGTTTATCCTGGTCCCAAAAAACCATTCAGTAGTACAGTGGAACCCCGGTTAACGAACACCCCTGAAATCGTGCAATTATGTAAGTATAATATTGTAAGTGCTTGTGGAAGTGTATTTTTGGGGGTCTGACATAGACTAACCTAAATGACATTTTTTCTTCAGGAAGTAAATTCGTTCGGTAATGGCACTTGAGCAGGCTTCTGCAATGAATTTTTTTCGTTAACTGGGGTTCCACTGTAGTAGGTTTGTAGACAGCAACCACCCAGGGAGGTACTACTGTCCTGTGGTAGTAGGTTGGAAGACAGTAACTACCCAGGGAGGTACTACTGTCCTGTGGTAGTAGGTTGGTAGACAGCAACCACCCAGGGAGGTACTACTGCCCTGTGGTAGTAGGTTGGTAGATAGCAACTACCCAGGGAGGTATTACTGTCCTACCAAATGAGTGTGAAACAAACCTGTATTTGTTTTACATGATGGTAGGATTGCTGGTGTCTTCTTTTTCTCTCTCATAAACACACAAGATAACAGGTATATCTTGCTACTTTTACTTTGGTTTAGGGATGTATCGGATGTGAAAAATTTAGATATCCGGTATGCGGATGTGTATACGGATGTCTTACTTGCTTATTTTGCGGATGCGGATATCTGCTTACAGTAAAATACGGATGCGGATGCGGATATCTGCTTACAGTAAAATACGGATGCGGATGCGGATATCTGCTTACAGTAAAATGCGGATGCGGATTACGGATGTCACATCTTGACATCCGGGCGGATGCGGATGCGGATTTTGCAGGACAGTCATAAAACACCTGATTTTTGTTTTTTTACCACATGGCAAATACTTTCATTACATAATACTTTTAATACATAATACTTTTATTACATAATTGACATTTGCTTAATACTTAAAGTTTATGATTGGAAGGTTTTTCTTCAAGAATAACAGTTTCTCTGCATTTTCTGCCAGAAGTCGTTTTCGTATGTTGGGCTTTATCAAGTCACAAACACATCTCATATCTGTTTGTGACTGAGATCTGTTTGTCACAAACAGATCTCAGTCCAATACAAAGGAGAATGGGTTTGATTGGTGTCGTGGGTGCGGGAGTGAATTCTTGGGTAGTGGTGATTTTGATAACGACCTGCCTTGCATGGGCCAGTAGGCCTTCTGCAGTGTTCCTCCATAAGAACATAAGAAAGGAGGAACACTGCAGCAGGCCTGTTGGCCCATACTAGGTAACTCCTTCACAATCCGTCCCACTAACAATATTTTCCCACTCAAATCCAACCCCTCTCACTCGTGTGTTTATCCAACCTAATATGTTTATCAAACGCTATTTACATCCCTATATTAATTCCTGTTTTCCATTTATACACCTCCACAGTGTTACTGTGTGTGTCTCTCACACATAGGCAGATGAATGGTTCAGAGAACCGACATGTTGATAAATTAGAAACAGATGCAACACTTGGGTATCTTTATTGAGGAAACGTTTCGCCACACAGTGGCTTCATCAGTCCAATACAAAGGAGAATGATGTAATCAGTCCCTTAGCCTTGACTCAATGTTGTCAGTCCATCAATCTTGATAATAATACAGCATAAGTGTGAAGAAGTGACTTATATACCGTAGACAGGAGAGGTGCACCAGTAGTAGGAGGTGTCACATTTGACCAATGTGGAAGTAGGTGGTGGCCAAGGGTTAGGCAAGTAAAGAATTCCCTGTATTAAGATACCAAGATGTTGCTGTGTCAGACAGTAACTCCAGGCTGAGGGACTGATTACCTCAAACTCCTGTTCTTCACGATTCTCCTTTGTATGGACTGATGAAGCCACTGTGTGGCGAAACGTTTCCTCAATAAAAATACATAAGAACATAAGAAAGGAGGAACACTTCAACAGGCCTGCTGGCACATACTAGGCAGGTCCTTCACAATCCATCCCACTAACAAAATATTTGCTCAACCTAATTTTCAATGCATATGTGTCTAATAAACACATAAGAAGTATAATTTATAATTTATTTCCATAGCATATGTGTCTAATTTATCAGCCTTGTAGGGTTATTGAAGCTAGCACCTTGGGTAGTTTTAAATTTAGGTTGGATAAATTCATGAGTGAGAGGGGTTGGTTTTGAGTGGGACTTGCACATGAGTAAATAGAATTATCAAAGCTTATTTCTTGGATAGAATTGAAAATTTGGTTGGGCAGCATACATCAGGGGGATTACCAACAAACCCCTGGCTGTCTTCAAGCAGGCACTGAACAGGCACCTAAAGTCGGTACCTGACCAGCCAGGCTGTGGTTCGTACGTTGGACTGCGTGCGGCCAGCAGTAACAGCCTGGTTGATCAGGCTCTGGTCCAACATGAGGCCTGGTCACAGACCGGGCCGCAGGGGCGTTGACCCCTGGAATTCTCTCCAGGTAAACTACAGATTAGTGGGGTGGATTGTGAAGGACCTGCCTAGTATGGGCCAACAGGCCTGCTGCAGTGTTCCTCCTTTCTTATGTTTCTCTTCTCTCTCTCTCTCTCTTCTCTCTCTCTCTCTTCTCTCTCTCTCTCTCTCTCTCTCTCTCTCTCTCTCTCTCTCTCTCTCTCTCTCTCTCTCTGCAATCATTAATTTATAATATTAAGCTAACAATTTGTATCTCGTTGTGGAAACAAACATGCAAGCTCTGTAATTTAGGTTATAATATCCGCCACATCCGCTTTTTTTGGCACGGATGCGGATGCAGATGCGGATATTTATTTAATAGTGATTACGGATGCGGACGCGGATGCGGATGTCTCATTTAGGAAAAATACGGATGCGGATGTCTCATTTAGGAAAAATACGGATGCGGATGCGGATGTCTCATTTAGAAAAATACGGATGCGGATGCGGATGTCTCATTTAGAAAAAATACGGATGCGGATGTAAGAATTTATGCGGATGCTCCGGGGATGCGGATGCGGATACGGATATCCGATACATCCCTACTTTGGTTACACTGCATAAGTGTAACCTAAGTGTATACATGTTTATGTATACACACTCATCTGAGGGGTTTGGGATATTGGCTGTTTGGAGTGACATCTAAACTGTCGTATCTGAGCGCCTCTGCAAAGACAGTGATTATGTATGAATGATGGTGAAAGTGTTGAACGATAATGAAAGTTTTTCCTTTCTTTTTGGGTTTTTCTTTCTTTTTGGGTCACCCTACCTTGGTGGGAAAGGGGTGACATGTTTAAAAAAAAAAAGTTTATCCTGTTAATTTTTATCAAATTTCGTACTTATTGTTTTATTACCTTCAGAAAAAGATTTTCTATCATTTCATAAGAAAAAATAAGATTTTTTTTTTTTTTTTTTTTTTTAATTCTTGGACCCTGTGGGGAATTTTCAGATTGGGGGTCTGAACCCCTCAAGGGGTTAAACAACCATGGCGACATTACACATCCCTGTCTGAGACCTACTTTTACTGGGAAGTAATCTCCCTCTCTCTCCTACATACCCTAACCTGAGCCTCACTGTCCTCATAAAAATTCTTCACAGCATTTAGTAACTTACTACCTATTCCATACACTTGCAGCATCTGCCACATTGCTCCACTATCCACCCTATCATATGCCTTTTCTAAATCCATAAATGCAATGAAAACTTACCTATCTTTATCTAAATACTGTTCACATATATGCTTCAATATAAACACTTGATCTACACATCCCCTACCCATTCTAAAGCCTTCTTGCTCATCTGCAATCCTGCTCTCTGTCTTACCTCTTAATTGTAGGTAGTAGGTTGGTAGACAGCAACCACCCAGGGAGGTACTACCGTCCTGCCAGGTGACTGTGAAACAGAAACCTGAAACTGTTTTACATGATGGTAGGATTGCTGGTGTCTTTTTTCTGTCTCATAAACACGCTGGATAACAGGTATATCTAGCTACTTCTACTTACACTTTAGGTCACACTACACTGGCATACACATGCATATATATACATACACACATCTAGGTTTTTCTTCTTTTTCTTAATAGCTCTTGTTCTTTTTATTTTCTCTATTGTCCATGGGGAAGTGGAAAAGAATCTTTCCTCCGTAAGCCATGCGTGTCGTATGAGGCGACTAAGATGCCGGGAGCAATGGGCTAGTAACCCCTTCTCCTGTACAAATCTACTAAAAACGAGAAGAAGAAAAACTTTATAAAAATTGGGTTGTCTGAATGTGCGTGGATGTAGTGCGGATGATAAGAAAGAGATGATTGCCGATGTTATGAATGAAAAGAAGTTGGATGTCCTGGCCCTAAGCGAAACAAAGCTGAAGGGGGTAGGCGAGTTTCAGTGGGGAGAAATAAATGGGATTAAGTCAGGAGTATCTGAGAGAGTTAGAGCTAAGGAAGGGGTAGCAATAATGTTGAAGGATCAGTTATGGAAGGAAAGAGGGAATATAAATGTGTAAATTCAAGGATTATGTGGATTAAAATAAGGGTCGGATGCGAAAAGTGGGTCATAATAAGCGTGTATGCACCTGGAGAAGAGAGGAGTGTAGAGAGAGAGAGAGATTTTGGGAGATGTTAAGCGAATGTATAGGAACTTTTGAACCAAATGAGAGAGTAATTGTGGTAGGGGACCTAAATGCTAAAGTGGGAGAAACATGCAGAGAGGGTGTAGTAGGTAAGTTTGGGGTGCCAGGTGTAAATGATAATGGGAGCCCTTTGATTGAACTTTGTATAGAAAGGGGTTTAGTTATAGGTAATACATATTTTAAGAAAAAGAGGATAAATAAGTATACAAGATATGATGTAGGGCGTAATGACAGTAGTTTGTTGGACTATGTATTGGTAGATAAAAGACTGTTGAGTAGACTTCAGGATGTACATGTTTATAGAGGGCTACAGATATATCAGATCACTTTTTAGTTATAGCTACAGTGGGAGTAAAAGGTAGATGGGATACAAGGAAAATAGAATCAGTAAGTAAAAGAGAGGTGAAGGTTTATAAACTAAAAGAGGAGGCAGTTAGGGTAAGATATAAACAACTATTGGAGGATAGATGGGCTAGTGAGAGTGTAGGCAATGGGGTCGAAAATGTATGGGGTAGATTTAAAAATGTAGTGTTAGAGTGTTCAGCAGACGTTTGTGGTTACAGGCGAGTGGGTGCAGGAGGGAAGAGGAGCGATTGGTGGAATGATGATGTAAAGAGAGTAGTAAGGGAGAAAAAGTTAGCATATGAGAGGTTTTTACAAAGTAGAAGTGATGCAAGGAGGGAAGAGTATATGGAGAGAAAAAGAGAGGTTAAAAGAGTGGTGAAGCAATGTAAAAAGAGAGCAGATGAGAGAGTGGGTGAGATGTTATCAGCAAATTTTGTTGAAAATAAGAAAAAGTTTTGGAATGAGATTAATAAGTTGAGGAAGCCTAGAGAACAAATGGATTTGACAGTTAAAAATAGGAGAGGAGAGTTATTAAATGGAGAGTTAGAGGTATCGGGAAGATGGAGAGAATATTTTGAGGATTTGTTAAATGTTGATGAAGACAGGGAAGCTGTGATTTCGTGTGTAGGGCAAGGAGGAATAACATCTTGTAGGAGTGTGGAAGAGCCAGTTGTGGGTGTAGGGGAAGTTCGTGAGGCAGTGGGTAGAATGAAAGGGTAAGGCAGCTGGGATTGATGGGATAAAGATAGAAATGTTAAAAGCAGGTGGGGATATAATTTTGGAGTGGTTGGTGCTATTATTTAATAAATGTATGGAAGAGGGTAAGGTACCTAGGGATTGGCAGAGAGCGTGTATTGTTCCTTTGTATAAAGGCAAAGGGGACAAAAGAGAGTGCAAAAATTATAGGGGAATAAGTCTGTTGAGTGTACCTGGTAAAGTGTATGGTAGAGTTATTATTGAAAGAATTAAGAGTAAAACAGAAAGCAGGATAGCAGATGAACAAGGGGCTTTAGGAAAGGTAGGGGGTGTGTAGACCAAGTGTTTACAGTGAAACATATAGGTGAACAGTATTTGGATAAGGGTAAAGATGTTTTTGTGGCATTTATGGATTTGGAAAAGGCGTATGATAGGGTAGATAGGGGGCAATGTGGCAGATGTTGCAGGTGTATGGAATAGGAGGAAGGTTACTGAAAGCAGTGAAGAGTTTTTATGAGGATAGTGAGGCTCAGGTTAGAGTGTGTAGGAGGGAAGGGGACTATTTCCCAGTAAAAGTGGGCCTTAGACAAGGATGTGTGATGTCACCGTGGTTGTTCAATATATTTATAGATGGGGTTGTAAGAGAAGTGAATGCGAGGGTCTTGGCAAGAGGTGTTGGGCTAAAAGATAAAGAAGCAAATACAAAGTGGGAGTTGTCACAGTTGCTTTTGCTGATGACACTGTGCTTTTGGGAGATTCTGAAGAGAAGCTGCAGAGGTTGGTGGATGAATTTGGTAGGGTGTGTAAAAGAAGAAAATTGAAAGTGAATATAGGAAAGAGTAAGGTGATGAGGATAACAAAAAGAATAGGTGACGAAAGATTGGATATCAGATTGGAGGGAGAGAGTATGGAGGAGGTGAATGTATTCAGATATTTGGGAGTGGACATGTCGGCGGATGGGTCTATGAAGGATGAGGTGAATCATAGAATTGATGAGGGGAAAAGGGTGAGTGGAGCACTTCGGAGTCTGTGGAGACAAAGAACCTTGTCCATGGAAGTAAAGAGGGAATGTATGAGAGTATAGTTATACCAACGCTCTTATATGGGTGTGAAGCATGGGTGATGAATGTTGCAACGAGGAGAAGGCTGGAGGCAGTGGAGATGTCATGTCTGAGGTCAATGTGTGGTGTGAATATAATGCAGAGAATTCGGAGTTTGGAAATTAGGAGGAGGTGCGGGATTACCAAAACGATTGTTCAGAGAGCTGAGGAGGGGTTGTTGAGGTGGTTTGGACATGTAGAGAGAATGGAACGAGACAGAGTGACTTCGAGAGTGTATAAATCTGTAGTGGAGGGAAGGCGGGGTAGGGGTCGCCTAGGAAAGGTTGGAGGGAGGGTAAAGGAAGTTTTGTGTGCGAGGGCTTGGACTTCCAGCAAGCATGTGTGAGCGTATTTGATAGGAGTGAATGGAGGCATATGGTTTTTAATACTTGACGTGCTGTTGGAGTGTGAGCAAAGTAACATTTATGAAGGGATTCAGGGAAACCGGCAGGCCGGACTTGAGTTCTGGAGATGGGAAGTACAGTGCCGGCACTCTGAAGGAGGGGTGTTAATGTTGCAGTTTTATAACTGTAGTGTAAAGCACCCTTCTGGCAAGACAGTGATGGAGTGAATGATGATGAAAGTTTTTCTTTTTCGGGCCACCCTGCCTTGGTGGGAATCGGCCGATGTGTTAATAAAAAAAATAATAAATAGCCCTACCATACACTTTACCTGGTTAGTGAAGCCTGTGCTAACCTCTGTGGTGTATAAATATACCTAGTTGGATGAATCTTAGTGTAGCCAGCTGGCCCAGTGGCTTATGTGCTGGCCTGGAGTTTTAAGACTCACTCGCCATGAATTCAATCCCCGCCCATGGTATGGTTTGTTTGCAGTCGTGTCATTACAATTTCGTGAGTCGTGATTATACCTGCTTTGCGAGGGATATTATATTGGCCCAGACGTGGTCAATTAACCCTTAAACGGTCCAAACGTATATATACGTTAGTACTGCTACTGCCCCGAATATTTTGAAAAAAAAAAATTATTTTTTTATATAGAAATAAAGAGCACATTTTTTTAAGTGCTATAGGATAAAAAAAAAAAATTGGGTCAGTACTTACCAAGATATGAGGCGGAGAAGTTAGCTCTGGATGCTCACCTGACAGCAACAGGAGTCCTGCCGCTTGCAGAATCATTGCCAATATACCTTTTTTTCTCTTTTTTTTATTATTTTTATATAATTTTAATGTTCTGATAATTACAATTTATAGTAGTTCTTGTGATTTCATAGCCAATCTTTGTTCTGACACTAATATTAGGTACTGAAATTGTACTCAAATAATAATAATAATGATAGTGCATAATAATAATAATAATAATAATAATAATAACAATAATAATAATAATACGTAATAATATGTAAGATTTGTGTCGCTGCCTTATCTCATCTGATCTCCACTAATGATGACTGGTGACATTTGTGGGGGAGTGAGGGTAGTCTTATCTCTTCTTATCAGTCCAGTAATTAGTGATGACATTTGAGGAGATTATACTGCTTCCCTTTATGTGTTACTCAAGCCTGTCTGTCTTTCTGTCTGTCTGTGTGTCTGTCTGTCTTTCTGTCTGCTTGTCTCAGACAGTAGCTCATAAACCAACTGGTATTACGCAGATCACAAGCACATTATATCACTTTGTCTTGATTTTTTTAGTTATCCTAGGTAATTTACACTATGTATAATTGTATTTACGTATGTGTTCCTGTGAGATAGAGACAGAGACAGATAGATACAGTCAGACAGACAGAGATAGACAGCCAATCAGGTACCCAGCTGACCAGCCAGCTGCTGGCCAGCCAGGTGGCCAACCAGCTGCTTGCCAGCCAGGTGGCCAGGCAGGCAGGCAGCCAGCTGGCCTGCCAGCCTGCCGACATCACTTTCCACTTCAAAGGGGAGTGTTAATATAACATGACATCAGTGAATCGTTGGTGTTTGCCGCAGTGTTTGCTCTAGCTGGCGCTCAATTTAACTGGTGCTCCCACAAGGTACTAAGTGGTCCCAGATTTTTTTAATATGGCTCACACCAAGTGTTAAGACCCATTCTATGCTGACCAGGCATCTCAGGCCAATCGTGCCATATTTGGAGGCATGAAAAATAAAACGTATATATACGTTTGGGGCAGTAGCAGTACTAACGTATATATACGTTTGGACCGTTTAAGGGTTAAGGAGGCACTTGTCTAGGAAATTCTTGTAGTCTTAGTTATAGATGGTAATGGTTAGCAGTTGTTCATGTTATTTGGGAAGTCAGCTAATTAAGGGCCTTATTCTTGGATAAGGTTTATGCTGAAGTCACCAGCAAGTATTAGGTGATGTTTGTTCAACTCCATGATAATTATTAGTTTTTTTTAGGTTGTTACTGAAGGTGTAAGAATTTCTGAGGCAACCTGTAGACTGCTCCAACTGTAATTGGGTTTTTTTAAGTTTTTGGTTGTAAATTTAGCAAATATATATTTGCCATGGTCATCCCTGATACTTGTAGAGTTAATACATAATACAGTGGAACCTTGGTTTCATCATTAATTTGTTCCAGAAAGTCTGACGAAAACTGAATTCGACGAAAACTGAAGCAATATTTCCCATAAGAAATAATGTAAATCCTATTAATCCATTCCAGACACCCAAAAGTATTAACAAAAAATGCATTTTATAGAGAATAACTATAGTTTTACATACAGAAAACAATGAGAAATAAATATAAAGGACTAATGAAATGGATAAATGAACATTTAATATCACTTTTACCTTTATTGAAGACTCTTGTTGGCGTATGGCGAGGAGGGGAGAGGGAGGAGGAGAGGTTATTGGTTGGAAAGGGGAATCCCCTCCATAAGGACTTCAGGTATTAAGTCCCTATCCGAGGTTACTTCCCTTCTTTGTCTTTTACTGGCACTGGACCCCTGGGCATTGCTTACTGTCACAAACTCATCAAAACCATGAGATTCATCTTCACTGACACTTCAATCTGTGTTAGAACTATCACTTGGGAAGGGAAAAGTCCCAGTTCTCCGGAGAGTGAAGTATAATTTACCGCTAGGCTTGGTGACCAAGGCGTACTGAATTAGCACTCCCACAATGGAATGCGGGTGCCCTGATTTTTTTCATACTGTACACACTGACCACGCAGACCCATTCTCTCACATGCAGGCCTACCAGTTTTCTACCTCTAGATTTGAAGCCACTAGAATTTTGGCGTAGTATTACGGGACCAACACTGGCTCTCAAGCCGTAATATTAAGGGACCGACAATGAAAGGGTTAAGGAATTTAGAAGTGCTAAGAGGCCATATAGTGTTTGCTCAGTGATGTGACATTATAACTGAATGCTGTAATATTCTTGGTAGTGTTGAGAACAAGATTTTTGCCTGATTTGCTGTGTAATAAAGAGAATTATTTTTAGAAGTGCATTGAGTGCCACTGTGGTTTAACAAGAGATTAATATCTGGATCAATATCTGCATTCATAAGTAGAAAGTGTAAAATTGGAAGAAATGTTGATATGAAGTGGGCGAAGGATAGGAGAAATTAGCCTGTTAACTGTCCAAACTTTGATCTACATTTTCACTGCTAGTGCTTCGAATATTTTGAAACTTTTTTTTTTTTTAAATAAATAGAGCAATTTTCTGTGTGTAGTAAGACAAAAAAAAATTGTAGGGTCAGTACTTACCAAGATATAAGGCCACAAAGTTGGCGCTGGATGCTTACCTGACGACAACATGGAGTCCTACTGCTTGGAAATATGCTGCTGATATACCTTTTTTACCTCGTTTTTTTTTTAATTCACATTATTTTTATGTTCAAGTAATTACAGTTTGTAGTAGTTCTTGTGATTTATAGCGAATCTTTGTTCTGACACTAATATTAGGTACGGAAATAGTAATCAAACAGTCACAAGCACACTGACAGGTGAACAAGTTCATCTGCCTTGGTCACATACTATTGTCTAGAAATATATATAAATTACTAACATGTCTCAGCAATGTTTTTAGAAGTACAGTGGTACCTTGGCTTACGAGTGCCCCAACTTACGAGTTTTCCGAGTTATGAGCCATTGCTTGGTTGATTTTTTGCTTTGAGTTGCGAGCCAAACTTTGAGTTATGAGTGAGCTTCAGATACGGCGCCACTCGCAGGAGATACCGAGGAAATATCACAAACCTCAGTGATAACCAATGTGTAACATCCTTTCAATTTTGATACCACTGATAGTGTCATCCTGCCAGAATGTTCTATAGCGTATGCCCTAAGTAAAGAGAAACAATTCTGGAATATGTGTAATACATGTTCGGCATGCCGGATGGTTGGGTGACTGGCTGGCTGGCCGGTGGCTGGCTAATTTGCTTTGGCTGTCTCTATCTCCTTTTGTCTGTCTGTATCTGTCTCTGCCTCTGTCTATCTCTGTCACTGTCTATCTCTGTCTCTGTCTATCTCTGTCTCTGTCTGTCTCTGTCTATCTCTGTCTCTGTCTATCTCTGTCTCTGTCTATCTCTATCTCTGTCTATCTCTATCTCTGTCTCTGTCTATCTCTGTCTCTGTCTATCTCTGTCTCTGTCTATCTCTGTCTCTGTCTATCTCTGTCTCTGTCTATCTCTGTCTCTGTCTATCTCTGTCTATCTCTGTCTCTGTCTATCTCTGTCTCTGTCTCACAGGTACACATAAATACAGTTATACATAGTGTAAATTACCTAGGATAACCCAAAAATTCCAGACAAAGTGCTTTACTATGCTTGTAGATATAAGGCATAATAAGCATGACTGGCAAGTAATAAACATTTATACTTGTTCAGGAATCAGACGTGACGACTCTGCATCGTGTGTAATACCTGTTGGTCCATGAGCGGCTCTCTCTCTGAGACAGAGAGACAGGAAGACAGATAAGCAGAGACAGAGATAAACATAGACAGACAAATAGACAGATAGACAGATATGTTTACGAAACAGATGGACAGGCAGACAGATAGAAACAGATAGACAGACATGTTTATGTGTAACAGTGAAAAATAAAGCCAAGGCAGTGCATGATCATCACTTCACTGCTGCACTGTCAACAGTGAAGTGACACTCATCTTACACCATGCTTCAAGGAGTTTCATATATACTCCAGCATTTCTAAAACATTGCTGGGACCTGGCAAAAAAGGCAAAAATCATTTCTTATTTATAAATACATTTTTCTTATTTAAAAACCCGTAACAAAAAAATTGGGGTGGTTTTTTTTGGGGCTGGAAGGGATTAATGGCATTTCAATTAATTTCAATGAAGAAAATTGATTTGATGTAGTATGAGCAAATTGAGTTACGAGCTCTGTCACAGAACAAATTAAATTCATAAGTCAAGGTACCACTGTATTACTGTTTTTTATGTTACCCAGTGAGTGTTCCTCTTGTAGGACAAAGTTAACACCTGGAGATGAGAAAGAGTGATGTTAGTATTCACAGTGATTAGTAAACACAGGTCATTATGCAGCCAGATGGTCCTGGAATAATGCTGAGAACCATTCTGTAGGTGGCATAAGGAATGGTCTGGTATGGGCTTGGATGTTGGTGAGGGGATGGTAGGTGAGGTGCAGATAAGACGATCACTCTGTGGTGGGCAATGTGTTTTAGTGAGTTGTTGCACATTTATTAAATATTTAAATATTTTTTGAGACCATATTAAATTCTACACTAAATGAGGACCTACTATATTCCATGTTTATATTGAACAAATTCTGTTTGTGCACTTCTTTCCATGAATGAAATTGTTGCTCTGAGAGAATTACTATATATACATATAGCTTCAACTTTGTAAACTGTACTTAGATTCCTACCATAGAGATGTCAACATACTCCAACTAAAATATTTTTTTTTTTTTTTTCAACAAGTCGGCCGTCTCCCACCGAGGCAGGGTGACCCAAAAAGAAAGAAAATCCCCAAAAAGAAAATACTTTCATCATCATTCAACACTTTCACCACACTCATACATAATCACTGTCTTTGCAGAGGAGCTCAGATACGACAGCTGAGAAAAGTCCCTCCCAGCTGTCACTATCTCAGACCCCTCCTTTAAAGTGCAGGCACTGTACTTCTATTCCAGCTTCACAATATATATAAAAAAAGTTACATTCACAATTATAAACAGGGCACTTAGGAATCAAGTAAGTTGTTACGATGGCTGATCCACAGCTACAAGTACATGTGACACAATTACCCACTGTACTATTGTTTTTTTAGGAAAATAGGTTATGATTTGTTTGTAAGCTGCATCACCTGGAACACTAGTCTCTCATAACTTGAGCCTACCAGTATACAGTGGACCCCGGGAAATCGAACATTCTTCGTTCCAGAATGCTGTTCAAGTGCTGTTACCGAACGAATTTATTCCCATAAGGAATAATGTAAATTAGATTAGTCCATTTCAGACCCCCAAAAATACACTTACAAAAGCACTTAAAATAATAAACTTACATAATATGTCGAGTTGAGAGGCGTTCAATTTCTGGGGGTCCACTGTACATGGTTTTGGAAGATTTGCAGAGATTGCATTTATTTTCTTCTATAATCAAATACGTACAGGGAAAACCCCAGCATACAATTAAGTTATATTCCCAGTGCTTGTAAAACTTTGATTCATTGTAAGTTACCCTATTTGTACACATGGATGTTTAACTTGAATGTGTTTGTAAGTTGAAGTTCTTTTGTTGAGTAGTCAGTCATTATCTGCTGTTTTTCACAACAATTGAAATTATTCCTCAGAGAGCATCCGCCGTCACCGACACAGCATCCCAGGCCACCTCAGTTCCTACTTAACCTTCTTAGCTGGGTTACAGCAGAAGGCAGCTGCTGCAGCAGCTGCAGCTGTTCCGGTCTTCTCTACTGCTGTTATCTCAGGATCAACGTCTGCTCCTGATCTACGGGACAATTTCTCAGCCCTTCCATTCTCTGCCAGTAAGCTGGGAGTCTTGAACTATGTTGTATTGCTTGTAAATGGTGACAGCTGACAAGCTGTAAAAAAGACACCTTTGGACCATTCAGGATATTTATTAAGGAAAATGTTTTGCCATGAGTGGCTTTTTCAGTCTTAATTTGTACAGTCCTCAACTGTACAAAAATGTCTTTCCACACTAATGTATTGTTTTAATTTTACGTATATTTAATTCTTTCCACATTTTCTTGCATTATATATGAAATAATGCACTCAAAACTAAAATCCAATTTGGATATGAAACCGTAGGCAACATTTTTGTCCATTCTGGACCATTGTCAAGTCTGATGATGGTTCAGATCAGACCGAAACATGATGTACAGTTTCCTCTAAAGTGGGTTAGTTATGAATTATTCCAGCCATGATATTGTGACTTGATAAATTAGACACATGTGTAACACTTGGGTATCTTTATTGTTTCCACAGTAATATATAGAAGAATGGTTGAAAATCAGAGGAGTTTGAGGTAATCAGTCTCCCAGCCTGGAGTCGATGCAATTAGTCCAGTATTTTTGATATGTTAAAAATATAGATGCCTAAGCATGTACAGTAATTTCAGTATGTATTTTTTTATGAATTAATCTCATTTATTTTTTCATAAAAGTGGCTAGTTTATCGTGCATCCCATATCAATCCTGTGGATAGTAGTGCAGTAGCAAATGGATACACAAAAGGCCTAGGAACTAGGCCCTAAAAAGAGTTAACTGGAGTAAATTTAGATCTATACATATATCTACAGTTGACTTATCTGTTGCAAGCAAATTTAGGAAATTTACTTAATATGTCTAGTATCTTATTTTCATTAATAAGGTATCTTGACACATCACATAGGTTATTATACTTTCTATCTACATTGCTCAATAAGTGCAACAGAATTCTTCCTCTGTAAGCCATGCATGTCGTAAGAGGCGACTAAAATGCCGGGGGGAAGGGGCTAGTAACCCCTTCTCCTGTATATATTACTAAATGTAAAAGGAGAAACTTTTGTTTTTCCTTTTGGGCCACCCTGCCTCGGTTGGAAACGGCCGACATGTTGAAAGAAGAAAGAATTTGATTATCATCTGTGTGTCTGCCAAACTGCCAGAAATACTTTTAACCAAGCCTAAGCCTGGCCACTACAACATCAGTCAGTCTATTCACATTTCAAGTTTCTTTATAAATGTACTTATCTACGTTCATATCATAAAAATCTTCCATTAATTCGTTTTTCCTGGATTTTTTAGTATATCTGGCTTCTTCAGTGAGCATGTTGTTAGTCATTATGTGAGTCAAGAACCTTCAGTGATAACATAGAATAAATAATAATCATAGAGTCAAGCTCAGTATCATAAGTTAACTTTAGCGCCATTAGAATGGCAAACAATTCAGTTTGCAATGTAGACACCCAACTGTTAATTCTTATGCCAAACTCAACATAGTCCCTATCATCCTTTTGTAGGGAGGTGGCAACAAGAGCAGATGCAGCCCTGCCAGTTGACTCCTCCTTAGATCCATCACTATATAATTTATGATATGTTATTACTAGCAGTTAAATAAGAAATTTCTTCTTGAGCAGTTGCCTTTGCAAGTGATTTAAGGAAGGGATTCCTAGTACAGGGCTTTTTGGGCGGGGCTTGCAGGTATGTGATATTAACCCTTTCAGGGTCCAGACCCCCAATCTGAAACTTGTCCACAGGGTCCAAGAATATTTTGTTATATGTTCTAATGAAATGGTAAAGAACCTTTTTCTGAAGGTAATAAAACAAAAAGTAGGAAAATTGATGAAATTATGCTCACTAATTTTGCTGCGTCAGCAATATTTACGCATCGGCGATTTTGCCCACTTTGACTCCCATTTTAGGCAAATTACATTATTCCCATCAACCAAATTCTTAGTTATTTTGCTAGTATTGCTTCTATTTTATCGATTGAGCACAAGAAATCGCCCAATAAAGTGATCAGAAATTGGTAATTTGGCCAATTTCACACAAAGTTCACAATATCTCAATTTCAAATTAGGGTCCAGAATAAACAATGCAGGCATTCCTGGCACTAAAATAACATTTCCTCTGTTTATTAGTTACATTTCCAGGCTTTACAAATGAATTCCATTTTGATTTTTTATTCACATAATGAATTTTTATTCACACCAAAAAATAGTAGATTTACTCTTATGCAATACAGGTACCATCCGACTTACGACTGAGCTTGGTTCTTACCAACCGGTCATAAGTCAAAATGGACGTAAGCCGAACCTTAGAAAATTGCCGATAGGGATACTTCAAAAATTAAATCTTAATCTTGTAGAGCAATCATTCTTTTATGTTAGTTGTGGAAATCACTTCAGTCCATTCAATAAGTTCAATGTGGACAAGTGTAAAGTACTAGTCCTTGGTAATGAAAATAACCCTCGAAGTTATAAACTAGGTGAAGTAGAGCTTGATCATACAGAATGTGAAAAAGACTTGGGAGTCATGGTAAGCAGAAATCTAAAGCCAAGACAGCAGTGCCTAAGTGTGCACAATAAGGCTAACAGATTACTAGGATTTATTTCAAGAAGTATAAGTAACAGAAGTCCAAAAGTTATTATACAGCTCTATACATCACTAGTGAGGCCTCATTTGGATTATGCCGCTCAGTTTTGGTCTCCTTAATACAGGATGGATATAGACTCATTGGAGAACATACAGAGAAGAATGACTAAAATGATTTACTGTATAAGGAATCTCCCGTATGAAGATAGACTTAGAGCCTTGAATCTCCACTCTCTGGAGAGACGTAGAATGAGGGGAGATATCATCGAAGTGTATAAGTGGATGATGGGCATAAACAAAGGTGATATTAATAAAGTACTGAGGGTGTCAAACCAGGTAAGAATCAGAAATAATGGATTTAAGTTGAATAAATTTAGATTTAGAAAGGACATAGGTAAGTACAGTGGACCCCCGGTGTTAATGATGCTCCAAACTCGAACAATTATGTAAGTGTATTTTTGTAAGTGCTTTTGTAAGTGTATTTTTGGGGGTCTAAAAGGACTAGTCTAATTTACATTATTCCTTATGGGAATAAATTCGTTTGATAATGGCACTTGAACAGCATTCTGGAACGAAAAAATCATGAAAACTGGGGGTCCACTGTACTGGTTTTCGAACAGAGTTGTGGATGCGTGGAACAATCTTCCGAGTAGTGTAATCGAGGCTAGGACCTTGGGTAGCTTTAAAAAGAGATTTGACAAATATATGAGTGGGAGGGGCTGGGTTTGATTGGTGTCGTGGATTTTTTTTTTTTTTTTTTTCAACAAGTCGGCCGTCTCCCACCGAGGCAGGGTGACCCAAAAAGAAAGAAAATCCCCAAAAAGAAAAAACTTTCATCATCATTCAACACTTTCACCTCACTCATACATAATCACTGTCTTTGCAGAGGAGCTCAGATACTACAGCTGAGAAAAGTCCCTCCCAGCTGTCACTATCTCAGACCCCTCCTTTAAAGTGCAGGCATTGTACTTCCCATTTCCAGGACTCAAGTCCAACTAAATCAATTAACTGGTTTCCCTGAATCCCTTCACACAATGTTACCCTGCTCACACTCCAACAGATCGTCATGTCCCAAAACCATTCGTCTCCATTCACTCCTATCTAACACGCTCACACATGCTTGCTGGAAGTCCAAGCCCTCGCCCACAAAACCTCCTTTACCCCTTCCCTCCAACCTTTTCTAGGACGACCCCTACCCCGCCTTCCTTCCCCTACAGATTTATACGCTCTCCAAGTCATTCTACTTTGATCCATTCTCTCTAAATGACCAAACCACCTCAACAACCCCTCTTCAGCCCTCTGACAAATACTTTTAGTAACTCCACACCTTCTCCTAATTTCCACATTCCGAATTTTCTGCATAATATTTACACCACACATTGCCCTTAGACAGGACATCTCCACTGCCTCCAGCCTCCTCCTCGCTGCAGCATTTGCAACCCATGCTTCACACCCATATAAGAGTGTTGGTACCACTATACTTTCGTACATTCCCTTCTTTGCCTCCATGGATAACGTTTTTGTCTCCACAGATACCTCAATGCACCACTCACCTTTTTTCCTTCATCAATTCTATGGTTAACCTCATCCTTCATAAACCCATCTGCTGACACATCAACTCCCAAATATCTGAAAACATTTACTTCTTCCATAATCCCTCTCTCCAATGTGATATCCAATTTTTCTTTATTTAAATCGTTTGATACCCTCATCACCTTACTCTTATCTATGTTCACTTTTAACTTTCTACCTTTACACACTCTCCCAAACTCGTCCACTAACCTTTGCAACTTTTCTTTAGAATCTCCCATAAGCACAGTATCATCAGCAAAAAGTAACTGTGTCAACTCCCATTTTGCATTTAATTCTCCATAATTTAATCCCACCCCTCTCCCCAACACCCTAGCATTTACTTCTTTTACAACCCCATCTATAAATATATTGATATGGGAGTAAATTCTTGGGTAGCTTTGGGTAGGGGTGGTTTTGATAAGGACCTGCCTTGTATGGGCCAGTAGGCCTTCTGCTGTGTTCCTCCATTCTTATGTTCTTATTACTGATTGGTTTTCACAAAATAGGTGAATAACTTACTTTCGAGATAATAGCCGAAAGGGTGCGCATACCCGAGTACTTGGGAAATATTTATTTTTCCCCCCAAAAAATCCCTTTTTTTTCAGTGTTTTCGTAAGCTGTGAGTGTCGATTACAGTTTGCCCTCGTGCTAGATTCATTTTCACTCATAAGAGTGACGAAAGACGGGATAATAAGCCTTATGGTAGGTGGTGTCTAAAAAGTCCCTTTCCTATCTGCGCAGCAGGCCTTCGTATTATGCTAGATAATATTTATTCTGGCATATTTTTTATGTTTCTATGCTATTGATATTTTGCCTTATGTCATAATAGATCAATTGTGATAGGTAAATAAGCCTTATTGTGTAAGAATAGAACATTTTGTCGGCTGCTCTCTCTTGCTTGTGTCAGAACTTCTACCCAGAAGGTTCCTGTACATCAACATCACAGTTATTGTAATGATTTTATTTTATTATTTTTGTACAGTGGACCCTCGGTTTTCGTTCACCTCCAAACTCGAACAATTATGTAAGTGTATTTTCGTAAGTGCTTTTGTAAGTGTATTTTTGGGGGTCTGAAACAACTAATCTAATTTACATTTGTCCTTATGGGAACAAATTCGTTCAGTAACGGCACTCAAACAGCATTCTGGAAAGAATTTTCAACGAAAACTGAGGGTCCACCGTATTTCATTTTTTACTTTACTTTTTATGCTGTTAGTACTGTGTTTTATTCTATATGGTTTAGGAGAAACACTGTGCACAACACAAACAGTTGTTTATTTCTGAGAACATTTGCAGCTGGTACATGAGAAAGAAAGGTTACAAAAGCTATGGCTTGGGTAGCATGAAACATAGGTTGGGCAAATGTACGTATATGGATGGATTTGAGAAGGCATGTTTCAATGTAACTTCTCTATTACATAAGAACATAAGAAAGGAGGAACACTGCAACAGGCCTGTTGGCACAAACTGGGCATGCCTTCTCAAATCCATCCATCCATATACATTTGCCCAACCTATTTTTTATGCTACCCAAGCCATAGCTTTTGTAACCTTTCTTTCTCACATACCTCTACTTGTGTGGGCGAAACGTTGTCAATAAAGGATCAGATTATACTGCTGTGTCTGACCGTGCGTCTGGCAGCCCTTCTGCCAGACGCACGTTCGTAAGTCGAGTGGTCGGGTGTCGCGCAGGTTGTAAGTCGGATGGTGAGTGTATTGTAATAATTGTATAAATAATATTAGTGCATTTGTGAATGTATATTAGACCCACTAGTTTATGTGTATTGGACGGTTGATGTTATTTGTTTATTCTTGAACATCGACAAAAATTGAACATTTCCGCTACTTTTAGCTCAGTTTCAAGCCATTTTCAGTACTAAAATCAATCAAAATAATCTCTATTTTTGTAATATATCTTCCATTCTATCAAATGAGGCCAAGAAACCACAAATACAACTAAAAAAAATATGAAAAACACCGCAAAGTCGCTGATTTAATAAAAAAATACGGTCTGAGGTTTTATCTCATTATGCGCTGCGTGGTGCAGGATTTGTTTTATGTGGTGCACACTTACCACATAGATGTATTCTCTCATCTAGGCCCAAATTTACTGCTCACAGCTTATCTAAGTGAGCTGAGCTCATGGCATAGAACTACGGCTTGGACCCTGGCTTCAAAGCCGTAGAACTCTGGGACACACCCTCAAAGGGTTAAATGAACACATCTTCCATGGAGGGGTGAAATGCCCTTGTTGTCTGCTCTGATACAGTTCGTGCAAGTTATTAAGCGTAATATAATTGCCTGTTTTCACAACTCATTTAGATCTATGTGTATTTTCTTCTAGACATTTAATCTCAGCAATGGAAAAGTTTCTCATATATCAGTGTTCAGAAAAAATATGATTACACTTCAACACATTCGTAAGATTGCAAGTTACTATCACAACCAGAGAGAGAGAGAGGAAGTTGTAAGAGGGTGTAATTACTTATTCTAGGTTACAAGGGGGAGCTGAGCTTTAGTTCTTGGTCCTACATAAACTTGCAATTGACTCTTGTGAAATACAGTAGGCTTTCTTATAACGATTTCACATAGCACAGTTTTATTGCAGTGCAGTTGAGAAGGTGCAACCAAAAATTTTGATATGTAATTAAATAAGTTTAGGTTTAGAAAGGACGTAGGAAAGTATTGGCTTTCAATCTGAGTTGTCAATGAGTGGAACAATCTGCCAACTAGGGTCATAGAAGCTAAAACCTTGGGGAGCTTTAAAAATTGGTTAGATAATTATATGAGTCCTAGGTAGTAGGTTGGTAGACAGCAACCGCCCAGGGAAGTACTACCGTCCTGGCAAGTGAGTGTAAAACGAAAGCCTGTAATTGTTTTACATGATGGTAGGATTGCTGGTGTCTTTTTTCTGTCTCATAAACATGCAAGATTTCAGGTACATCTTGCTACTTCTACTTACACTTAGGTCACACTACACATTCATGTCTTTCTTCTTTCAACACGTCGGCCGTTTCCCACCAAGGCGGGGTGGCCCAAAAGGAAAAACGAAAGTTTCTCCTTTTACAATTAGTAATATACACAGAAGAAGGGGTTACTAGCCTTGCTCCCGGCATTTAATCGCCTCTTACGACACGCATGGCTTACGGAGGAAGAATTCTGTTCCACTTCCCCATGGAGATAAGAGGAAATAAGAACAAGAACTAGTAAGAAAATAGAAGAAAACCCAGAGGGGTGTGTATATATATATGCTTGTACATGAATGTGTAGTGTGACCTAAGTGTAAGTAGAAGTAACAAGACATACCTCTACTTACACTTAGGTCACACTACACATTCATGTACAAGCATATATATACACATCCCTCTGGGTTTTCTTCTATTTTCTTACTAGTTCTTGTTCTTATCTCCATGGGGAAGTGGAACAGAATTCTTCCTCCGTAAGCCATGCGTGTCGTAAGAGGCGACTAAAATGCCGGGAGCAAGGGGCTAGTAACCCCTTCTCCTGTATATATTACTAAATGTAAAAGGGGAAACTTTCGTTTTTCATTTTGGACCACCCCGCTTCGGTGGGAAACGGCCGACATGTTGAAAGAAGGAAAGAAAAGGAGAAACTTTCGTTTTTCCTTTTGGGCCACCCTACCTCGGTGGGAAACGGCTGACGTGTTGAAAGAAAGAAGAAGAATTATATGAGTGAGAAAAGTTGGGTTTGATTAGGACATGAGGTGTTTAAGCTTACTTCTTGGGTAACTTTGGGACTAGGTTGGAAAAATATGTAGTTGGGAGAGATTGGATTTAAGAAGGACTTGCCTATTATGGGCCAATAGGCCTGCCACAGTGTTCCTTCATTCTTATGAATGAGAAGGGTTGGATTTGAGTGGGACCTGCATAGTATGGGCCAGTAGGCTTGCTGCAGTGTTCCTCCATTCTTATGTTATTATGTTATGAGTGAAAGAGGTTAGATTTGAGTGGGACCTACACAATATGAGTCAGGCCACAGCCTGAGTGCCAGGAATGGCTCAAATGGAGTTGGAAGACTCGCCATGTTCTTGTTATAGGGCTGTCCCCACCATAGGGCTGTAAACGGTACTCCACTTGACATGAACACGGCTCACCGCGCCCTTGTCATAGGGCTGCCCTCATTATAGGGCTGTAAGCAGTACTCCACTTGACCTGCAGAAGAGTCACCATGCCTTTGTCATAGGGCTGCCCCCGCCATAAGACTGTAAACGGTACACCACTTGACATGAATGCTCACCATGCCCCTGCCATAGAGGTGTAAAGGGTACATAACTTGTACCAATTCTGACACTCCTTAGGGAGCCACAACTGGGTCACCACATGGAGAAGACCTGGGCCAGGATCCATCCTGGCAAACCTGTATTGATTAATTAATTAATATTACACATTCTTGTGCTTTCTACATTGATGTATCTACGTACTCATGCTGTATTGCTATGATTGTTGAACATGTTGATGATCAATGATAACACTTGAAAAAGTATTTAAATAAGGAACTTGTATAGTAGAGAAATGATCTTGACTGAGGCATAGCCATGACACCATCAGCTGGACTGCCCAAACACATCTCATATTCTAGAGATTCTCCATAACTTTATAGGTATGACAGGATAGTGTTTATTTGGTTGTCTAATAAAGCCAGGGAAGATACAAAAGCTAGTCATTTTCTATCTGCTGTCTCTGTTCACTTTTATTATCAACATAGCAGTAAAACTTAGAGAGAGAAGGAGGAGGTGCTGATACCATGCTGACTCAGGCTTCACTTCAGCCAAAGTGTGTTGTGTAGCCAGCTGTGCTTTCTCTCCTACTAAACAAAATTATCAGCTACTCATGCATACATCATTTAAGTTTATACAGACAATTCAGGTTTGTATTATTATTACATATACAGTGGACCCTCTAATTTCGTAATTAATTCGTTCCAGAGAGTCTGCTGAAAGTCGAAATTCATGAAAATCAAAACCATTTTCACCATAAGAAATAATGTAAATCCAATTAATCCATTCCAGACATCCAAAAGTATTAACAAAAAATAATTTTTTTAGAGATTAAATATAGATTTACATACAGAAAAGAATGATAAATAAATATAAAGCACTAATAAAATGTATAAAAAAGCATTTAACATCACACTTACCTTTATTGAAGACTCTTGTTGGTGTATGGAAGAAATTGAGGAGGGGGGAGGGAGGAGAGTTTATTGTTTGGAGACAGGACAAAATACAGGTACCATCCGACTTACGACCGAGCTTGGTTCAGACTAATCGGTCGTAAGTCGAACCTTATTACTGAATATCATCATCACATTATGTAATGATTTGATTTTATTGTTTTATTTTGGTATTTCATTTTTTACTTTACTTTTTATGCTGTTAGTACTGTATTTTATACTGTAAGGTTTAAGAGAAACACTGTTTACAGCACAAACAGTTGTTTATTTCCTAGAACATTTGCATACAAAACATGGTTGTAAGTCGAGTGGTCGTATGTCGAGCAGGTCGTAAGTCGGATGGTAGGTGTACTCTAATATGACGCTAATATCAACTCTACAGCTTATTTATCTATCACAATTCATCTAATATGACATAATAAACAATATTAATAACATAGAAACACGATATATACTCTAGAATGAATAAAATGTGTCATTACGTATGTCACAAGTGGTGGTGGTGGTGTGGTTGTTGTTGGGTTTATAAGGGCCACTGAGAGCATAAGCCGTACATATTAGTGGTGGTGTATGCGGCAGCAGAGGCTACCACCACTATTCACACAAACAATGTTTGTAATTTATAAATAAAAAATATTTACACTTTAATTTATAAATAAGAAATATTTACACTTTAATTTATAAATAAGAAATATTAACACTTTATAAATAAGAAATATTTATACTTTATAAATAAGAAATATTTACACTTTATTAATAAGAAATATTTACACTTACAGTGGACCCCTGCCTAACGAACAAAATTCATTCCAGAAGCCTGCTCAGGTGCCATTACCGAACGAATTTACTACCTTAAGAAATAATGTCACGTAGGTTAGTCTATTTCAGACCCCCAAAAATACACTTCCACAAGCATTTACAATATTATACTTAAATAATTGTACGATTTCCGGGGTGTTCGTTAGGCGGGGGTCCACTGTACCTTGGAGATGCTGGCAGAGGGCAGCATTGTTGTCAGTGGCCCTATATACCTCAAACAACATTGGAGGAGTTTCGTGTCGTCCTTTTTCTGTGGCTTAATCGCTTAACTTACTTACTACATTTTATCGCTGGCTGGCGCTATAGCCTTTATCGACTCCTGCTGCTTTAGTATCGTACATATCGTAGAATCACTGAAGAAGGCACATTTTTCCCTCTCTTCCTCCTCCACTTTGGTACATACTTTGCTACGACTTCTTTCTTGAATTCTATCATGTTTCTCACCTTCTTTACCAAAGGGCTAGCATTAAGAGCTTTCTTTGGGCCCATGGTGGCTTATTTAGCAGTTGCAAGCACAAATAACAATGGATTATTACGAAACGTATCATATGAACGCGTGGGGTGATGGTCACTCGCCGAGAAACAATGCCAGACTGACTCTGAATGGTGTGTGGGAGGCTTTGTGTGCGCGCGGCCGGTGGTGTGTGTTCCGTACAACTGCCAAATTCAGAGGCAAATCACGAAAATAGAGGCAATATTTTGATGAAAAAAGTTGCCGATAATCAAAATTCACGAAAATAGACTCACAAAATTTGAGGGTCCACTGTACAGGTACAACATCAATTTTCCAGACCCTTTGGTTCCAAAGCCTTTCTGGATACTGAGTTTTCCGCCTTTAGAGAGCGCAGTATTCCTTGGTCTTGGGTTTGGATAAGTGACATACAGTTGGGTAGTAAATATGCTGCCGCGGGAATTTCAAGTTCCTGCTCGTAAATTTGTATGGATTACAGTGGACCCCCGAGTTTCGTAAAAACTTCACTCCTGAAGTCTGCTCAAGTGCCATTACCGAACGAATTTACTCCCTTAAGGAAAAATTTCACATAGGTTAGTCTATTTCAGACCCCCAAAAATACACTTCCACAAGAACTTACAAAATTATACTTACATAATTGCACGATTTCCGGGGTATTCGTTAACCGAGGGTCCACTGTATAAGAGTTTCCGGACCATCAGTGTCCAGAAAATCGATGTTTTACCTGTATTAATTATATACAGTACTGACAAGTAGATGAATAACACACATGTGCAATGCTGTGTCTTTATTTCCCAAACTTTCACTTGAGCAGCAGGGTTCTTCAGTAAAATATAGTGCTTACTGAAATACTGTACTGGAAACAGACGAAGACGAAAGTGAGGTGTTCAGTCCCTTGGCCCAGATAGAAGTTATTCAGTTCAGAGAGAATGCTTTAGAACTGAACAACTTCAGCTTCTGTCAAGGCTGAGGTATGATACACCTCAAAGTAATTTTTCTACTTACGTCAACTAGTGATACTCCATGGAGAAGTGGAACAGAATTCGTCCTCCGTAAGCCATGCATATCATAAGAGGTGACTAAAATGCCAGGAGCAAGGGGCTAGTAACCCCTTCTCCTGTATATATTACTAAATTTAAAAAGAGAAACTTTCATTTTTATTTTTAGATCACCCTGCCTCAGTGGGATATGGCCGGTTTGTTAAAAAAAAATCAAGGCTGAGGTACTAAACACTTCAATCTATTCATGAACTGTTTCCAGTACAGTGGGCCCCCGGATTTCGTGATTAATCCGTTCCAGAGGGCTTAACTTAAACCGGAAATAACTTAATCCGAATCTATTTTCCCCATAAGAAATAATGGAAATTCAATTAATCCATTCCAGACACCCAAAAGTATTAAAATAAATATTGTTTACACATTAACTTAAACAGTACATGTATATATAAATTACAACTAATACATACAACAGTGTAGTAACTTAACACTTACCTTTATTGAAGAGTTGTTGATGTGTGGAAGATGGAAGGAGGGGGGAGGGAGTAGTAGTATGTTAGTGTTTGGAAGGGAAATCCCCTTCCATTAACACTCCCTGCTTTCCTGTTACACTCCCTGCATACCTGCTACACTCCCTGCATCCCTGCTACACTCCCTGCATCCCTGCTACACTCCCTGCATCCCTGCTACTCTCCCTGCATCCCTGCTACACTCCCTGCATCCCTGCTACACTCCCTGCATACCTGCTACACTCCCTGCATCCCTGCTACACTCCCTGCATCCCTGCTACACTCCCTGCATCCCTGCTACACTCCCTGCATCCCTGCTACACTCCCTGCATCCCTGCTACACTCCCTGCATCCCTGCTACACTCCCTGCATCCCTGCTACACTCCCTGCATCCCTGCATCCCTGCTACACTCCCTGCATCCCTGCTACACTCCCTGCATCCCTGCTACACTCCCTACATCCCTGCTACACTCCCTGCATCCCTGCTACACTCCCTACATCCCTGCTACACTCCCTGCATCCCTGCTACACTCTTTACCACAGGGCTGGCACTAGGAGCTTTCATTGGGCCCATGGTGGCTTATTTAACAGTTGAAAGCACTAAAAACAATGGAATAATGACAAAATGTATGGTATGAATGAGGGGGTGGCGCTCACTCGCTAGTAAACAATGGCACACTGACTCTGGATGGAGCATTGTGCCATCCCAAAGCACGTGTATGCGTCCAAGACGAATAGCGTTTTCCGAGCGGATCATCGTTTATCGAACCATTATTTTTACGGAAAAATGTATCGTCTTCCGAATTTATCGTTATCCGACGCCAACGAAATCCGGGGGCCCAGTGCATCCCTGCTACACTCCCTGCATCCCTGCTACACTCCCTGCATTCCTGCCACACTCCCTACATCCCTGCTACACTCCCTACATCCCTGCTACACTCCCTGCATCCCTGCTACACTCTTTACCACAGGGCTGGCACTAGGAGCTTTCATTGGGCCCATGGTGGCTTATTTAGCAGTTGCAAGCACTAAAAACAATGGAATAATGACAAAATGTATGGTATGAATGCGGGGGTGGCGCTCACTCGCTGGTAAACAATGGCACACTGACTCTGGATGGAGCATTGTGCCATCCCAAGGCACGTGTACGCGTCCAAGACGAATAGCGTTTTCCGAGCGGATCATCATTTATCGAACCATTATTTTTACGGAAAAATGTATCGTCTTCCGAATTTATCGTTATCCGACGCCAAAGAAATCCGGGGGCCCACTGCACGTATTTTAATCACCTCAGTATTCAACTGAAGAAGTCTGCTGTGTACGTGATGCATTTTGGAAATAGATACCAAAGTGTTGCACATGTTTTATTCATCTAATTCAGATATGTATTGAAGAGTTAAATGTAGAACTCTTATGATTTTGCGATATAGTGGTACCCCGAGTTTCGGCCATAATTCGTTCCAGAAGGCTGTTTGAGTGCCATTACTGAACAAATTTGTTCCCACAAGGAATAATGTAAATTAGATTAGTCCATTTCAGACCCCCAAAAATACACTTACAAAAGCACTTACAGTGGTACCCAACTCGAACAATTCTGTAAGTGTTTTTGTAAGTATTTTTGGGGTCTGAAACGGACTAATCTAATTTACATTATTCCTTATGGGAACAAATTCATTCGGTAACGGCACTTGAACAGCATTCTGGAACGAATTTTGTACGAAACTCGGGTACCACTGTACAGTAATACACTTACATAATTGTTCGAGTTGGGAGCTGCACGAAACTCGGGGTACCACTGTATTCTTAGAAACCAAAGCCAGAGTCTACAGCTGTCTCCTCATTTCCCAAATACAGCCTCCTACAGCATTTTATTACAGCATTTCTTTATTTTTCTTGGTACATATTTTTTTTAAATTCTTTCATCTTTATTAGTCTCAGGTTGTTTGATGTAGGTGTGGTAAGTTGCCATTTGTTTCGTACAATTTAGTAAGAAAATGTGGCCTTTGTTTTTACTTTGTTGAAGTATAATTAGTGTGTAAGCTGATCAACCCAAGATCCAACTCATCACAGCAGGCCCATGTTAAGCCTTGCATTTGTGATCACAGTGGTGGCCCATGCTGACCTTATGGTGAATAGAAATATACAGTGGACCCCCGGTTAACGGCCTGCTCCAAACACTAACAATTATGTAAGTGTATTTTTGTAAGTGCTTCTGTAAGTGTATGTTTGGGGGACCAAAAGGACTAATCTAATTTACATTATTCCTTATGTTAATAAATTCGTTCGGTAACGGCACTTGAACAGCATTCTGGAACGAATTATGGCCGTTAACCGGGGGTCCACTGTACCTAGTTGGATTATTCTTATTAGGCCTGTATGATCCAGTGGATAGTACACTGGCCTGTGAGTTTTAGGACTTGCTTGCCATGGGTTTGAACCCCATCCATTTTGTGATTTATGAAGGATTTAATTTATTGTTTCTCTTTCTTGTGGCATTTTTCTAAAAAAATATTGGTTACTGGATTTTTTATTCTTTAATGCAAAACTGAATTAGAGGCAAAATTAGATTTATTTTTGTTTACTGTTTTAATAAGAATGTGGCAGCATAAACTTCACTGCTATGTGCTGGGATTATGTAATGTACTGAGATAAAATATGTGAACTTCCATTTGCAGATCTTGAAGGCCTTGGTGGTGTGCCTTCGATCCGACCATTAGAAACATTGCACAATGCCCTCTCCTTGCGTCAGTTGGACGCTTTCCTTGAGCGAATGGCTCTAACGCAGTTCCGCACCCCACTATCTTCCCCTCCAAAGATGCCTTCGACCCCAAGACACCCTCGCTCACAGCCCCCACCACTAGGTCTTCAGTCTCCTTCATCTAGTAAGTGGTCCAGAGACTCCTCTCTGGAAATAATGTAGATGTGATATTAATTTTTATGGTAATAGTTATGCTCTCGTAATGAGAGGATACTGTTATGCTCTTGTAACAAGAGGATACTGTTGTTATACTCTTGTAATGAGAGGATACCATTGTTAAACAGTAATTAATAGTGAGCCTGACTGTTTAGATACAAAATTATGAGTAACATCATGTTTAATTTATAGCTGAACATGCTGTTTAGATAGAGATTAATAATAGTATAGTGATTTTTATAATTGATTTTGTGATAATAGTTCAATGATAAAAGATAGAGAGCATAAATTATTGATTTAACACAAAGAAGAGTTATGCGTGTTGAAAGCTCAAATGTTAGTTATATTTTGTTACTTTCGCTCAGCATCCTTCATTAGTATACAATACGTTCAGTTTACACTTATACATATACCTGTATATAGTTGTGATGACATTAATCTTGTGTGTAGAGTACGGGTTTATTTTGTGTACAAGTAACTTTTTTCTTAGGATTATTACAGACAGCAGAGCACACTAGTAAATGTTAGCAGTCTCTCTTTAAGTTATATGTTCAGTAGTATCAAGATAGAATTTATTTTATGCTGATTGTTGTGAATTATATTGTATTTTTTTGTATAATTCTGCAGTTGTTTGCTCTAGAGTTATTGTTTTCTAAAGAGGTTATGAAGTGAGCTGCAGCATTACTTAGGAGTACAAAGAAAAAATATACTTAATTGTGTGTATTAACTTATTTTTACAAAATTAGTAACATTAATTAATGCTAATATAAATATGAAGACAGGTAGTGATATTAATAACCAATTTATTTGCTAGATGTAACTCAAGTCTTTGAGAGTGAGTGCTTAGGCCATCCTGTAAGTATTTAGGCAAAGTGACATTTTATATTCATAAAAAAAATATGTGAGTATGTTTGTAAAACTGCTTGCCTGTAAAGTTATCTTTATTACTGTACAGTATGAAGAAATGTAAGGCAGGAGCTTTGATTAACCTTAAAACATAGAGGCTGTAGTGGTGCACGAACACTTTCTTTAAGTATATGTTGACTGCTGCTTTGGCTAAAACACTAACATCTTATAATTAGGTCTGCTGGATACAGTATATTGTAGTATTTATTTACCCTATACAGTAAGTTATCTTATAAAGCTGTTCAATGTTGTGATTTTTTTTTAATTTAGTTGAAAAAAGTACATTCCAAATTGACTAGCATGCACTATGAAGGCCTCTTCACATGCTATTAAATTTTGGATGTATTTTTTCAATCACACTATATAGAGGAGCTTTACAAGAGAGCTAACTGTACATGCTTTGAATGGCTGCCACATTTGCTGTAACTAAATGTGAAAGACGAGACCTTTAAAACTGCTTGTTGTAAGGCTTCCAAATTTCAGATACCTCCCTTCTGGGATTCTAATTATGGCAGGACTTGGAGTTATAGTCCATGTATAGTGTCTCACTGCATTTTGTATTAATAAATTTGATTTCTTTGACAACTATAATTTTAAAGTCAACTAAAGAAAAGCTAATAAGTTTTTAAATAATTTAGCTGGAATTGTTATGCATGTACAGAGGTATGATTTATCTGCACTTTGATTCTAACATGCCTGCTAGTTATTCAAATTAAAATATGTTTATTTAAGAATGATAAAAAGAAAAGTCTTGTATATAAATGTATTTTGAATTGTGCATTTTAAGTGTCCTATGCTGTTTTCAAAGTCATTTTAATGTAGTGTGTAACGTCAAATCGAGCAGAATTCTGAAAAATTTAGATTTTTGTCTGGTGTTTTCATGCCACTGATATTCGGAAGTCATTTGACATTTTAAGCACAAACTATATTACACGTAATAATAATTTACACATGATAATACTCAGAAATAAAGAGAGAGAATGTGATGCTCTGTACCACATATGCTTCAACTGCAAAATATTAGTACATTTTGTTTACACAAATGCATACACACCTGAAGCACCAAGATGTGTGGGTCTTAAGCACCAAGATGTGTGGTCGTTGATGTGTGGGTCTTAAGCTCCACGATGTGTGTTGATGTGTGGGTCTTAAGCACCAAGATGTGTGGGTCTTAAGCACCAAGATGTGTGGTCGTTGATGTGTGGGTCTGAAGCACCAAGATGTGTGTTGATATGTGGGCCTTAAGCATCAACATGTGTGATTGTTTATGTATGACTCCCAACAAACTCGAAAGTTTAAACCAGTTTTACGGTTTTTTGTCCTAGGTCCTGAAGGGTAAATTGAGATAAAAAATTGGATAAATCTCTATTGCTTTAAAAGGAATACATTCTGTTGCCATACTGAGATTTTCTGACTTAAAACTGGTTACACACAGGATTTATATGCAGAGGTGTATTTTTCTCAACATATATTTGCTGAGAGTAATCCCTGTTTTAAGGATTAACCCTTTCACTGTCCAGATCCCCGATCTGAAACTTTTCCACTCTGTCCAAGAATTTAAAAAAAAAAAAAAAAAAAATTCTTATGAAATGGTAGAGAATCTTTTTCTGGAGGTAATAAAACAAAAAGTACAAAATTTGATGGAAAATTGACAAAATTACGCTTTCAGAAATTTTGCTATGTCAGTGATATTTACACATCAGCGATTTTGCCCACTTTGAGTCTTGTTTTAGGCCAATTTCATTGTTCCAGTCGACCAGATTCTTAGCTATTTCGCTAGTATGTCTTTCATTTTATTCATTGAACACAAGAAATTGCCCAATCAACTATTTCAACTACCCAGTAAAGTGATCAGAAATTGGTAATTTGACCAATTTCACACAAATTTCAAAATAGGTCCAGAATAAACAATGCAGTTATTCCTGGCACTAAAATAACATTTCCTCTGTTCATTAGTTGTGTTTCCAGGCTTTACACATGAATTCCATTTTGATTTTTTATTCACACAAAAAAAAATAGAAAATTTACTGTTATGCAATATTGTAATACAGTGGTCCCTCGGTTTTCGCCGAAAATTCGTTCCAGAATGCTGCTCAAGTGCAATTACCGAACGAATTTACTTCCTTAAGAAATAATGTCACGTAGGTTAGTCTATTTCAGACCCCCAAAAATACACTTGCAACAGCACTTACGAAAATACACTTACATAAATGTTCGAGTTTGGAGATGCACGAAAACCGAGGGACCACTGTAATTGTATAGATAATATCATTGCATTCATGAATGCATATTAGACCACCAATTGGACATGTATTGGACACATGACATGATTTGTTTACCCTTGAACATCGGCAAAAATCGAACATTTCCGGTACTTTGAGCTCAATTTCAAGCCATTTTCAGTCCTAACACCAATCAAAATAATCTCTATTTCTGTAATATATCTTCCATTCTGTCAAGTGAGACCAAGAAACCGAGAATATGACCATAAAGTTCATACAAAAATGTACCACCATTTTAAACAGTTGCTGTTTGAATTAAACCAAAATCACAATCGCAGTTTTCTTTTTTCTCATGCACTGCGTGCTGCAGGATTTTTTATGTGGCGCACACTTACCGCGTCAACCCATTCTCTAATATCTAAGTCTAAATTTACTGCTCACAGCTTATCTGAGTGAGCTGAGCTCATCACATAGTACTATGGCATAACCAGTGAACTCAAAGGCATAGTACTACAGCACAACCAGTGAACTCAGAGGTGTAGTACTGCAGCACAGTCAGTGTACTCAGAGGTGTAGTACTACAGCACAGTCAGTGAACTCAGCGGAGTAGTACTACAGCACAGTTAAGGTATTCTTGTCTGGTGGTGAACAGGTTACATGCAGCCTGAATATAATGTAGTTGATAGGCTTTAAACTTCATTAATCAACCAACCAGTTGATTTTAAAATGGTGGCATTGTGTGGAAATAGATAATGCCAGAATACTATAATAGAAACAAATATTTTTATGAACTACTTAAAAAAAATTATAATTATCACAGACCGGGCCACGGGGGCATTGACCCCCGGAACTCTCTCCAGGTAAACAATAAGACAAATGCCATTAAGGCCAGAAAATTGAAAGGATGGCATATAAAGAGACCTTTTGAAACATGGAAAATAATGCAAATGATAAGACTGTTTAAATCACTTTTGCTCTCTTGTTCAGAAAATTGTTCAGTGTTGGTAGTTCCATTCAGGGCAGGAGAACTATCAGAGCTAGACAAGATAGAGATTATTTTACATGCCTTGGCATGTACTCTCTGAAGAAGAAAGAGATAATTAATAATACAGTGGTACCTCGAGTTACAAGCTTAATTCATTCCAGACGGCTATTCAAGTGCCGATACCGAAGGAATTTTTTCCCATAAGAAATAATGGAAATTAGATTAATCCATTTCAGACCCCCAAAAATACACTTACAAAAGCACCTACAAAAGTACACTTACATAATTGTTCGAGTTGGGAGCTGCTCGTAAGTAGAGGTACCACTGTACAGTGGTCCCTCGGTTTTCGTGCATCTCCAAACTCGAACATTTATGTAAGTGTATTTTCGTAAGTGCTGTTGCAAGTGTATTTTTGGGGGTCTGAAATAGACTAACCTTCTTCTTCTTCTTTCAACATGTCGGCCGTTTCCCACCGAAGCGGGGTGGTCCAAAAGGAAAAACGAAAGTTTCTCCTTTTACATTTAGTAATATATACAGGAGAAGGGGTTACTAGCCCCTTGCTCCCGGCATTTTAGTCGCCTCTTACGACACGCATGGCTTACGGAGGAAGAATTCTGTTCCACTTCCCCTTAAGGAAGAAAATTCGTTCGGTAATTGCACTTGAGCAGCATTCTGGAACGAATTTTCGGCGAAAACCGAGGGACCAGTGTATATGGAAGGTACTTAGGACCTAATCTCAAATCTAGACACTACAATAATCACTCACTGGAGTGAGAAATATACATGGAAGGAAGTGTAAAATAGACTTGGTGCTAGCAGATGCACATGGTGCACAATAAGAGAACCCTGTGTCAAAATCCATGGTCCAAAACTGTTCAGTCTGCTACCAGCAGATATCAGAAATATTGTATTGCCTGAACAAATATAGCCCTCCAAGAGAAAAGTTGATCACTACCTCTGACAAGTGTTAGATCAACCAGGCTGTGATGGCTGTGTGAACTAGCAGGCCACAAAGATCAAGTATGGTTGAACAGGTAATCAACAACAAAGCTATGAGAGTGGAAAGGCTCTTGAAACCTATCACAGGTATGTCTAGAGTTCATTTTATATCATTAATTCCTACATAGCAGCTATTATTCTAATACAGTAGTGAGATGAAGGGAAACTGGTTAGCTGGACTTGAGTCCTGGAGGTGGAAAGTACATTGTCCGCACTCTGAAGGAAGGGTGCTGATATGGTGTTTTTTTTTTTTAACTGTAGTGTAGGCACGTCTCTGGCAAGACAATGATGGAATGAATGATGATAAAAGTGTTTCTTCTTTTTTTGGGTCACCATGCTTCAGTGGGAAACGGCTGATGTGTTAATAAAAAAAAATAGTGGGACAACATCATTCATCTTTACTCATGAAATCTTAATAACACAATTGCAAACAAATCACATTTGATCATCTATCTTTATTGGGTGCTGCCATTTTTGCAGTCAGCTATTCAGTTGGCAAATCTCAGTACAGTAATATATTTCTTTTAAATCATCGAAGATTTATCCATTTAGTATTCTTAATCCTCTAATTTTTAGCTAGTCTAAATTATAATCCAAGTTCTAAAATAATTTATATATACCATCTATCTTCAAATAGTTGAGGGTTAAAGTTGTTTTTATGAGACATGAGCATATGGTGTATTCATCATTACTGTTAGCAGTAGTAATTGTAGTATGACTAATGTATAAACACTTAAAGCACGTCAGTTTTTTTTTAAGTAAACGTTTTGTTCAAGGTTATTTTTATCGCCTCAAGTGAATCATTGTCTTAATTACTACTTGCTCTGCTCTAAGTGTCTTTGTATTAATCATATTTTTTTTGGCACTCTGCCTTCCAACCAGTAAATGTAGTGCTTTTTTATTCCTGTGGACAAGTGATAATACTATCACCACAGCTTTGTTGCCCACAAGTGGTAGTGAAGGAACCTGTGTGAGCATTTGTCCTGCTGCTTCTCTCCCCAGGTATTGGCTGGTCTGGGCCTCCATCATTCGTCTCGTCTTCTGGCCCCTCTTCCCCCAACATCAACACACTGGAGTTCTTCTCACACCTGCACCGCTACGACACCTACATGCCACCACCATCACCACAGTTCCTCACTCCTATTACTTCCTTAACTACCACAGTTGCTCCCACTAACCTAAATACTGCTATTAGTGATCACACACTCAACCATCCGTTCATCACCAAACTTAATTCTGCTGCTGCCAACTATGTGGCTACCACTGCTGTATCTGCTAAAAGTGCTGCAGCTGTTCCTCTCACTCATGTGGCTGCTGATGCTGCTGCTTCTAGACTTATATTAGAACTAACTAACAGCACTACTCCTGGTCACACTCAGGAGCGACTAGGCTTGGCCAGTGAGCACAGTAGTGTTGCAGAGCTGAACACTGGGGTGGCAGAGATGGGCACTTCAGAAGATCTTTCTGGAGATGCTAGTGAACCAGGATCCCCTTCTGAGGGTTCAGAAAGCTTGGGCTCACCCTCGCAGACTGAGGTGGCATCCATCATAGAGAGGGGTGACACAGCCACACCTGATACTCACAGTGATGTTCAGGATCAGGACATCTCGTATAGTGAAACCTCAGAACCAGACAACAACTTTTTGCATGTAGCTAATACCAGAAGTGCCACCTCAGACTGATCATTGGTAATTTTGTTTTTCATATCAAGGAACAGCTTTAATAAGCTTTTAAGAATGTCATTCCATTAATATTTTGTCTTAACTTATTACTTTGTCTTACTGGCTGTTCCTTAGCCTAAATTCTCATTATTTGTGCCAAATGTAAGCCATTAGCACTGTGGATGCATGTACTGTACAGGTATTTATGTTTGCTCATTATTTATGTTTTGTCTTGTTAATGGATATAAATAATTTACAATATGATTGTGCACTGATGTAACAGACACTGTGTCTCAACATGTTTTATGAAGATGATGTTCAGCATATTTCAATTAAGTTATAATATCAAAATATATAGGGGCAAGCTAAGATGTTTCAGAAACTTTTTAACTGAGGTATTTATGTAAAGCCACCTTTTATGGGCAGACTTATTTGGATTGTATCATAGCATGGATAAATATCTGGTCTATTTTGTCCATGATATTTAACATTCCATGATACTATGGAAAGTTTTGAAATTAAATTTTTGGAAATGACAAAATATAAACTGTCTGAAGCCTCTGCATTTGCATAGTCATCAGACATGCATTGTAGAGGTCTTTTAACATATGTGGGGATGGTTCAGATGCCTGTAGTGCCTTTTTATATTTGATTTTGGAACATCTGTAAATAGGATACACGTAACGACCAATTTTTGTGTCTTTTTCTAAATTTGTTTTATAATCCTTATGCATTAATACAATTTTTTTGTATTCTTCATAGAATATTATTTGATTTTGCAAAGCTCATTCAAACTTATTATATACAGTGGACCCCCGTGTATCGTAAAAACTTCATTCCAGAATCCTTCTCAAGTGCCATTACCGAACGAATTTACTCCCTTAAGAAATAATGTCACTTAGGTTAGTCTATTTCAGACCCCCAAAAATACACTTCCACAAGCACTTACAATATTATACTTACATAATTGTACGATTTCCGGGGTGTATGTAACTCGGGGGTCCACTGTACATCAATTAAAAATAGTAATTTCAGATCATATTTGCTACATTACCTACCACTATTTAGTACATGTAATACATTATATTTTTTTATGGATTGCAGAAACCTTTTAAATTCATTATAAACTTGCAGTTAAAAGGAGCATTATTAAAAAGTTTTAAAATAGACATACCATGGGAAGAAGAGTAACTAACAGCCATTACACCATTAACCGCTTAACTGTCCAAATGTAGAGCTACGTTCTCTCGCCCAGCACTCCGAATATTTTTTTTTTTTTTTAAATAGAGAACATTTTTTTACATAAAATTTTGGTCAGTACTTACGGAGATATAAGGCCACAAAATCGGCGCTTGTCGCTCACCTGACGGCAACATGAAGCACTGCCTCTTGCAGAAGTGCTGCCGATATACCTTTTTTTTTTTTCTTATTTTTTTTTTTTTTTAATTTGTATAATTTTTATGTTCTGATAATTACAATTTGTAGTAGTTCTTGTGATTTCATAGCTAATCTTTGTTCTGACACTAATATTAGGTACTGAAATAGTACTCAAATAGTCACAAACATGGTATAAGACAAGTCACTCCACTGCTGACAGTGCAGCAATGGTGACATTTGATGAGTGTTCACTGCCTTGGCTTTACTTGTTTTCACTGTTACACATAAACATGTCTGTCTCTGTTTATCTGTCTGCTTATCTGTCTTTCTGTCTCTTTGTCTCAGAGAGAGCCACTTGTGAACCAATAGGTATTACACTATTGCGTCGTCACATCTGATTCCTGAGCAAGTGTAAATACGTATTACTTGCCAGTCATGCTTACTATGCATTATATCTACAAGCACAGTATAGCACTTTGGATTTTTTGGGGTTATCCTAGGTAATTTACACTATGTATAATTGTATTTATGTGTACCTGTGAGATAGAGATAGACAGACAGAGAAAGATATAGATACAGACAAACAGACGGAGATAGAGACAGCCAAAGTCAATCAGCCAGCCGCCAGCCTGCCTGCCAAACATGTATTGCACGTTCCAGAATTGTTTCTCTTTACTTAAGGCATAGGTTATAAGACATTCTGGCAGGATGACACTACCAGTGGTACCAAAATTGAAAGGGTGTTGCGCAAATGTTGCACATGGGTTATTATCGAGGTTTTTGATATTTCTTCAAACCCTTGTGGCCACATCCACCTCAAAGCCACTAAACTCGGAGTCAACATCACTTTCCTCTTAAAAGGGGAGTGTTAATACGACATAACATCAGTGAATCCCTGGTGTTTGCCACGCTCTTTGCTCTAGCTGACGCTCAGTTGAACTGGTGGTCCCACAAGGTACTAAGTGGTCCCAGACTTTTTTAATACTGTGCACACCAAGTGTTAAGACCCATTCTGTACTGACCAGGCATTTCAGGCCAATAATGCCAAATTTGGAGGCAGGAAAAATAATACGTTGATCTACGTTTGGAGCGCTAGCGGTAAGAACGTAGATCTACATTTGGACAGTTAAGGGAGTAACACTGAGATATAATAGTAGTAGTGAATATTGAACTACAGCATATTTTTGGCTGTGACATATGTTTAAAAATATTGGTGATAGTAGGAAGATAAATGAGTTTGAGGGCTAATTTGATTTGACTAAATAGGTCATATACTATTGTTTTTATCCATGGCTGTTTCCTGGTAATGCAGGGTGACCCAATGAAGAAAACACATTTACCAATACAGCCTCTCCTCACTGAACAATGGAGTTCTGTTCCTAAGACCACGTCGGTAAACGAATTCATCGCTAAGCAAAGAGCATACTACAGTGGACCCCCGAGTATCGTAATTAATCCGTTCCAGGAGCTAGTACTTAACACGAAGTTTACGAAATTCGAACCATTATTTCCCATAAGAAATAATGTAAATACAATTAATCCGTTCCACAAAAAAATATTCACATACTAAATTAAAAACAATATATATATATATACATTTACTTACCTTTATTGAAGAGTTGCAGGCATCTGGAAGGTAGAGTTGCTGATAGGGGAAGGGAGTTAGTGGTTGGAAGGGGAATCCCCCTCCAAAAGGACTTCAGGTAACAAGTCCCTCTCTGGGGTTACTTCCCTTTTTGGTCTTTTAATGCCACTAGGACCAGCTTGAGAGTCACCAGACCCCTGCCTGGTGAAGTAACTGTCCAGAGTCCTCTGTTTCTGGCGACCCTTCAACACTTTCCTGAAGTGCGACATGGCTTGTCACTGAAGTGGCTGCACAGAAGGCTCATTTCAGCTTGCTCAGGGTGGTGTCTTTCAACAAATGTCTGCAACTCATTCCACTTTGTACACATCTCCTTAAGCACTGAAGAGGGCACCTCCTTCTGTCTCTCACCCTCCTCCTTTGAAGCAATAACCTCAGCTGTGGTCTGTTGCTGTTCCAGATGAAGCTCTTGCAGCTCTTCAGTTGTTAGCTCTACCCTGTGGGCCTCCACCAACTCTTCCACATCCTCACCACTCACCTCCAACCCCAGGTTGTTTCCCAATGCCACAATAGAGTCCACAACAGGCACAGGGTCGTCAGGGTCAAGGTCAGGGTCAGCCTCAAATCCTTCAAAATCCCTCTGTTGGACACAACCTGGCCACAATGGTCTCCAAGCAGAGTTCAAAGTCCTGAAGTCACTCCCTCCCAAGCCTTACCTATAAGGCGTATGCATTGCACAATGTTGAAGTGATCTTTCCAGAACTCTCTTAGGGTCAACTCAGTGTCCGAGGTCACTTCAAAGCACTTTTCAAACAGTGCTTTGGTGTACAGTTCTTGAAGTTGGAAATGACCTGCTGGTCCATGGGCTGGAGGAGAGGAGTGGTGTTAGGAGGCAAGAACTTCACTCTGATGAAATTAAACTTGTCAGACAAACACTCTTGCAAGTTGTGAGGGTGAGCAGGAGCATTGTCCAGTATCAGGAGGCACTTGAGGGCAATTTCTTTCCAAGAGGTATTTCTTCACAGTAGGGCCAAACACTCCAGTCACCCATTCCTTGAAAATCTCCGTAGTGACCCATGCCTTGGTGTTAGCCTTCCAATGCACACACAAATTATTCTTGTCAACACTGTGATTCTTGAAGGGTCTGGGATTTTCATAGTGATACACCAGTAAAGGCTTCACTTTAAAATCCCCACTAGCATTAGAACAAAACATGAGAGTTAGCCTGTCTTTCATAGGCTTGTGTCCTGGCTGTGCCTTTTCCTCATGAGTAATGTAGGTCCTGTTGGCATTTTCTTCCAAAACAGGCCTGTTTCATCACAGTTAAACACTTGTTGGGAGGGAAATTTTCAGCCTCCCAAAACCCCCCGGAATTCATGCACAAATTTTTCAGCTGCACGTTGTCTGAGCTGGCTGCCCACCCTGCCCCCACAACACTGTGTATGCCCCCCAAAGTTTTTAAAACCCGTCAAACCAGCATTTCCAAAAACACTTGCCTCCCCCTGGTTGCGGGATTGTCTTTAAAGATCTAGCAACTTCTTTTTTTTCACAAATTATCGCCATGGAAACACTATCACCCCCCTCTGTTTTCATGGATCCCACCAACAACCCCAACCTCATCCACTGTTTCCCATTTTTTTTATCATATCAACCCTTTTTCAACTTGCTTCCCTTTATCTCATTTTTGCCAGATAGAGCTGGGTTGAAGGGGGTTTTTTGTACATCCTGGGAAGATCACTCAGCGTCCCCCCTTTTTTCAAATCTTTTATTGATGGTGTTCCTCACTTTCTTACCACAGGGGGGCCACTAGGGAAATTTTTTTGGGCCCATTGACTTATTTCACAGTGAAATCACTAAAGCAAAAAAACACCAAATGGTGTGAATGTTTGAAAGAGGGGTGGAAAAAGTTTCTCAATGGAAACAATGCTTCACTGGGGGTTCCACCCGCGTTGGGGGGAGGGGCTTAATACGTTACGAAAAACAGCGGTTTTTCTTTAAATGTAAAAGCTTACGAAACACGATGTTTTGAAGAACCCTTCAAACTGGGGTCTGGTAGTGGGTTTTTTTTAATCACCTTCATATTGTTTTAATGTCACCTTTGGGACCATTTATAAAATTTTTAAAATTTTTTTAAAATGTTTTAAAAGTATGTATGTACATATATTGTAATAAAAAGAATAAGGGAAAACAGCTCAATATACATTATTTAGGATGAACAGGGGGAGTGTGTGAAAATGAGTTGCGGTAAAGGCATCACAATGAGGAGAGGCTGTGTCCTAGTCCATTTTAGAAAATTTGAAAAAAAGGTTCCCGGGAAAGTTTTGAAATGTCAGAGGCACTGGGGTCAGTGATAGCCTCCCCAAGAGTACTTC
>WNWK01011259.1:0-42500 GCA_009830355.1 Cherax destructor
CTGAGAACCATGTTACTAGTGACTTTGATCGTGCACAACTTGTTTTCTTCCTGTCTACATAATTTTTTATTTCTGGAATTTCTCTAGTAACTTCCCTTTGTAAAAACTGAGAGGAAATAAGTGTTAAAGACTGAGCACATTTCTTTGTTATTGTCAGTGACAAAGAAATGTAGTGCCACATCATCCTAGAGGACCTACATCATCCTAAGAGGCCCACATCACCCTGGGGTCCCCACGTCATACTGCAGTTCCCTACATCATCCTGAAAGGCGTACATCATCCTGGGACCCCACATCATCCTGGAGGGCCCAACATCATCATGGTAGGACCAACATCATCCTGGTAGAGCATACATCATCATGGGATACCCCACATCATCCTGGAGGACAACACATCATCCTGGTAGAGCCCCACATCATCCTGGAGGACCCACATCATCCTGGGGGCCACACATCCTGGGAGGCTGGGGAGATAAATACTAGGTTGAAAGCCTTTAATGAATACTATTTTTGTTTCAGGTGTGGGGGAGAAACTTATGAATATTATCCAAGGTTTACTGCGACTGTATGTACCATCCACACACTCTTGTACTCTGAGTCCAGCGCACTCGACACACGTACTCACAGTCACTACTTCAACACACGTACTCTCACAGTCGCTACTTCAACACACGTATCTCACTGTCGCTATCTCAACACACGTATCTCACAGTCGCTATCTCTCAACACACGTACTTCACATTCTACTTCAACACACGTACTTTCAAGTCACAGTTCGCTACTTCAATACTATCTCTCAGTCGCTATTCTCAACACACGTACTCTCACAGTCACTACTTCAACACACGTACTTCACAGTCACTACTCTCAACACGTACTTCACAGTTACTTACTTCAACACACGTACTTCACAGTCACTATCTCAACACACGTACTTCACAGTTGCTACTTCAACACACGTACTCTCACAGTCGCTATCTCAACATACGTACTTCACAGTGCTTCTCAACACACGTGTTTCACAGTCACTATCTCAACATACGTACTCTCACAGTTACTACTCTCAACACACGTATCTCAAGTCGCTATCTCAACACACGTACTCTCACAGTCGCTACTTTCAACACACGTACTCTCACAGTCACTACTTCTCAACACACGTACTTCATAGTCACTACTTTCAACAATGTACTTCACAGTCACTACTTTTCAACACACGTATCTCACAGTACTACTCTCAAACACGTACTTCAAGTCGCTATTCAACACACGTACTTCACAGTCGCTACTTCTCAACACACGTACTTTCACAGTGCTATCTTTAAAACACGTATCTCACAGTCACTACTCTCAACACAGTATTTTCACAGTACTATCTCAACAACGTACTTCACAGTCACTACTCTCAACACACGTATCTCACTGTCACTACTCTCAACATCGTACTCTCAGTCACAGTTGCATCTCAACACACGTACTTACAGTCACTACTCTCAAACACGTACTCTCACAGTACTACTTCAACACATTGTATTCACAGTCGCTACTCTCAACAACGTACTTCACAGTCTACTCTAACATTACGTACTTCACAGTCACTACTTCAACACACGTACTCTCACAGTCACTACTCTCAACACAGTACTCTCACAGTCACTACTTTCAACACGTACTCTACAGTCACTACTCTAACTCACGTATTCACAGTGCTACTTCAACACATTGTATTTCACAGTCGCTATTTCAACATTCATACTTCACAGTCGCTTTTCTAAACATGCTTCACAGTTACTACTTTCAACAACGTACTTTCACAGTCATTACTCTTTAACACATGTATCTCAGTCGCTACTTCAACACATGTATCTACAGTCGCTACTTCAACACACGTACTTCACAGTCACTACTTCAACACACGTATTTCTCACAGTCACTACTTCAAACACGTATCTCACAGTCACTATTTCAACACACGTACTTCACAGTCACTACTTCAACACACGTACTCTCACAGTCACTACTTTCAACACACGTACTCTCACAATCACTACTCAACACACGTACTCTCACAGTCACTACTTCAACACGTACTTCACAGTTACTACTCTTAATACGTACTCTACAGTCACTACTTCAACAACGTACTCTCACAGTCCTACTCTCAACACACGTATTCTCACAGTCGCTACTCTCAACATTACGTATTCATCAGTTTCTTCAATAGTATTTTCAAGTTACTTTTCAACACGTACTTCACAGTTACTTTCTTAACACATGTACTTCACAGTCACTACTCAACACGTATTCAAGTCACTACTTCAATACTATTGTTTCAAGTCTCTTCAACACATCGTATTCAAGTCGTACTTTCAACACACGTATTTCAAGTTACTACTCTCAACACGTACTCTCAAGTCACTACTTCAACACACGTACTCTCACAGTCACTACTTCAACACGTATCTACAGTACTACTTCAACACACGTATCTCACAGTTCGTTTCCTTCAAACACGTACTTCACAGTCATACTTCAACACACGTATCTCACAGTCACTACTTCAAACACGTATTTCACAGTACTACTTCAACACACGTATTCACAGTCACTACTAACACACGTACTTCTAGTCATACTTTCAAACACGTACTTCACAATCACTACTCAACACGTACTCTCACAGTCACTACTCTCAACACAGTACTTCACAGTCACTACTTCAACAACGTATTCTCAGAGTCACTACTTAACACACGTACTTCAAGTCACTATTCAACACGTGCTTCACAGTCACTACTTCAACACACGTACTCTCACAGTCACTACTTCAACACAGTACTCTCCAAGTCACTACTAACAACGTACTCTCACAGTTACTACTAACACACGTACTTCACAGTGCTACTTCAACACACGTACTCTCACAGTCACTACTCAACACACGTACTTCAAGTCACTACTTTACACACGTACTTCACAGTCACAGCCTACTTCACATACGTACTTCACAGTCGCTACTTCAACACACGTATCTCACAGTCTACTTCAACAACGTACTCTCACAGTTCTATCTCCCAAAACACGTACTTCCAGTCGCTACTTTCAACACACGTACTTCACAGTCGCTATCTCAACACGTACTCTCACGTGCCTCTGTAGTAACTTAGACTCTGGTTTGACACTTGACTCTATGCTGGTATCAAACTACGTCCTCTCACCTAGCTACCGCGGTTGGTGGCGCGCTCAACTCCACCGTGGTTCGATCCCCGTACGTCTGCAACATTAGGGCGTGTTTCCTTAAGACACCTGCTGTCCCTGTTCACCTAGCAGTAAATAGGTACCTGTTGTTAGCCGACTGGTGTGGGTCACATCCTGAGGACAAAATTAACCTAAGTGTCCTGAAATGCTCTGCATAACCAGTGGCTTTCTGTATAGTAAGTCACTGATGTCAGCTATGGTCTGTGTAAGTTGCATCATGTACTTGCAGAAATAAAGATTATTACTATTTATTATTATTATTATTATTATTATTATTATTATTATTATTATTATTATTATTATTATTATATTAATATTAATATTAATATTATTATTATTATTATTATTATTATTATTATTATTATTATTATTATTATTATTATTATTATTATTATCTTCCTCACTTCTGTGTCTGCCTCAACTTTCTGTAGTTTTCCAGTCTGTGCTTCTTATCAGCTTTACTGGTGTGCACCTTCGCGTAAATTATCAACATTCTTGGTTCTTCCTTCTGACATTTGTCTTTCTTAGTATGAGCATCTGCGGTGCCCATCAGCACCTGCCAGTCAGGGTCTCACCTCAGACACTTTCTGACGGAGGATCGAGCCTTGCATGTCTTGCTCATCTCTATGTCTCTTACTTTCTTTTTTCCTTTCACGGTGTACTGCATGTGTGATGCTCCTCCCTGTACTCTGATGGTACTCTCCACCCTCCTCCAGTACTCCACTCCAGGTTATGGTCCACCACCAGGTAGTCAGAGGTCAACACTGAGTACTGATTAATACACACAGGCTCACTTAATCGAGTTTTCTGTCTAATCTTGCTGTCTTGTCTTCTCTCTTTTCTCTCTCTCTCTCTCCCCCTCTCTCTTCTTCTTCTTCTCTCCTTTTTTTACACAGTGTTTTACAGTGTTGGGTTAAGGATTCCTAACATTATTTACAAGCTAAGAGCTGTTATCTGTATCATCTCATTTGATTTCTCTCCCCCTCCTCTCTCTGTCTGTCTGTTTGTCTCTCTGTCTCCCTTTCTCTCTCTCTCTCACCTACGTTCGTCCGTCCACTCAGAGTAAACACATTACCCAGCAGTGTCTACAAGAGGTGGTCGTCACTTACACAACTTCACTCATTATATCTTCCTTGTATAACAATTCTCTCGAGGTTGTACGGCGACAGGAACCACCACCAGGTTGTCTGATGAACCATAAGTGTAGGTTGTTTACTAGTCAGGCAAGGTGTGCGTGTTTAATGTGTGTGTGTGTGTGTGTGTGTGTGTACTCACCTATTTGTGGTTGCAGGGGTAGAGTCATAGCTCCTGGCCCCGCCTCATCACTGATCGCTACTAGGTCCTCTCTCTCCCTGCTCCATGAGCTTTATCAAACCTCGTCTTAAAACTATGTATGGTTCCTGCCTCCACTACGTCACTTTCTAGGCTATTCCACTTACTGACAATACTGTGACTGAAGAAATACTTCCTAACATCCTTTTGATTCATAGGAGACTTCAACTTCCAACTGTGACCCCTTGTTTCTCTATCCTATCTCTGGGACATCCTGTCTTTGTCCACCTTGTCAATTCCTCGCAGTATTTTATATGTCGTTATCATGTCTCCCCTAACCCTCCTGTCCTCCAGTGTCGTCAGGCCGATTTCCCTTACCTTTCTTCCTAGGACAATCCCCTTAGCTCTGGGACTAGTCTTGTTGCAAACCTTTGCATTTTCTCTAATTTCTTGACGTGTTTGATCAGGTGTGGATTCCAAACTGGTGCTGCATACTCCAGTATGGGCTTGACGTATATGGTGTACAGAGTCTTGAACGATTCCTTACTGAGGTATCGGAACGCTATTCTTAGGTTTGCCAGACGCTCGTATGCTGCAGCAGTTATCTGATTGATGTGCGCCTCAGGAGATGTGCTCGGTATTATACTCACCCCAAGATCATTTTCCTTGAGTGAGGTTTGCAGTCTTTGGCCACCTAGACGATACTCTGTCTGCGGTCTTCTTTGCCCTTCCCCGATCTTCATGACTTTGCATTTGGCGTGGATAAATTCAAGGAGCCAGTTGCTGGACCAGGCTTGTAGCCTGTCCAGCCTGATCTTCGACCGATTTAATTCTTCTCATTAACTTCACATCATCTGCAAACAGGGACACTTCTTAGTCTATCCCTACCGTTATGTCATTCACATATACCAACAACAGCACAGGTCCTAGGACTGACCCCTGTGAAACCTCATCACGTACCATGACTCGTTGTTGCTTCCCTGTCAGATATTCTCTGATCCATTGCAGTGCCTTTCCTGTTATGCGTGCCTGATCCTCTAGCTTTTGCATTAACCTCTTGTGAGGAAGTGTGTCGAAGGCCTTCTTGCAGTCCAAGGAAATGCAGTCTATCCACCCCTCTCTCTCGTGTCTTACTTCTGTTACCTTGTCATAAATCTCCAGTAGGTTTGTGACACAGGATTTTCCTTCCCTGAAACCGTGCTGGTTGTCGTTTATAAACTTGTGTCTTTCTAGGTGCTCCACCACTCTCCTCCTGATGATATTCTCCATGACTTTGCATACTATACACGTCAGTGACACAGGTCTGTAGTTTAATGCCTCGTGTCTGTCTCCTTTCTTAAAAATTGGGACTACATTTGCCACACCTCAGGTAGTTGCCCAGTTTCAATGGATGTGTTGAAGATTTTTGTTAGTGGCACACACAACATCTCTGCTCCCTCTCTAAGGACCCACGGAGAAATGTTGTCCGGTCCCACCGTCTTTGAGGTATCGAGTTCACATAGCAGCTTCTTCACCTCCTCCTTGGTTGTGTGTATTTCTTCCAGCACTTGTTGGTATACCTCCCTATTCTGAATTCCTGGAGTACTTCCTGTCTCCTCTGTAAATACTTCTTTAAATATCATGTTGAGCTTATCACATACCTCTTGGTCGTTTCTTGTGAACTTCCCACCTTCCTTTCTGAGCCTGATTACCTGGTCCTTGACTGTTGTTTTCCTCCTGATGTGGCTATACAACAGCTTCGGGTCAGACTTGACTTTCGATGCTGTCATTTTCGTATTGTCGCTGAGCCTCCCTTCTTACCTGTGCATATTCTTTTCTGGCTCTTCGGCTAATCTCTTTATTTTTCCTGGGTCCTTTGTCTTCTGTACTTTTTCCATTTTCTAATGCACTTAGTTTTTGCCTCCCTACACCTCTGGGTGAACCAAGAACTCGTTCTGGTCTTCCCATTACTTCTGTTTCCCTTGGGAACAAACCTCTCCTCTGCCTCTTTGCATTTTGTTGTCACATATTCCATCATTTCTTTTACTGGTTTTCCTGCCAATTGTCTCTCCCAGTGAGCGTCTTGCAGGAATTTCCTCATTCCTGTGTAGTCCCCCCTTTTGTAGTTTGTTTTTCCCGTCCTATTCCTGCTACCCTCTCCACTTGTAGCTCAACTATGTAATAAAAACACAGAACCACATGATCACTAGCTCCAAGGGGCCTTTCGTACGTAATATCCTCGATGTCCGAACTACTCAAGGTGATAAATTAGACACATATGCAACACTTGGGTATCAATAAAGATACCCAAGTGTTGCATATTTGTCTAATTTACCAACTCGTCGGTTCTCTGAACCATTCATTTACTCAAGGTGAATACTAGGTCCAGTCTTGTTGGATCATCCTCACCTCTCCCTCTGGTAGTGTCTCTAACATATTGATGTACCAGGTTTTCCAGTACCACATCCATCATCTTGGCTCTCCATGTTTTGGGACCTCCATGGGGCTCCAGGTTTTCCCAGTCAATCTCCTTGTGATTGAAATCACCCATAGCTAGTAACTTTGCTCTCCCCATGTGGGCTCTTCTGGCCACCTCGGCTAGTGTGTCTACCATTGCTCTGTTGTTCTCGTCGTATTCTTCTCTTGGCCTCCTGCAGTTCTATTGCGGGTTGTACATTACTTCAATTACTACCTTATGACCCTCAGACTGGATTGTTCCTACTATGTAGTCCCTTTCGCCCAGTCCATCCATTCCTTCCATTTCCTCAAATCCCCACTGGCTTTTAATGAGCAGTGCAACTCCTCCTCCTCCCTCTGTCTTTCCTGAGGATTTGATATCCAGGTGGAAAGATTGCATCTGTTATCATCTTGGTGAGTTTCGTTTCTGTGAGTGCTATTATGTCTGGGGATGTCTCCTTGATTTTTTCATGCCACTCCTCACATTCATTTGTTATTTCATCTGCATTTGTATACCAAACCTTCAACTTCTTTTCTAAAACTGTAGTCTGGGGGGTACGTTGGGGTTGGGAAAGTGGGAGACTATGGGTGGTTGGTGTGAAGGTGGAGTTTGTAATGAGGTGGGTGGGGGCACTGGGTATGTCATGTGTGTTTTGGGTTAGAATGTTTATAAATTCTTACTGGATTTTTCATAGTTAGTTACTAACAGTTTGGCTCTTCTTAATGGTCTTGCACACAGTGTGAGTCTTGCTCTGACTTTGCTAATCATTGTCTCTACATACTTCCAGGCTACAATCTTCTCTTATCAGTAGGGTGTGACTTGCTTCACCTCCCTTCCCATCCCATCATCTCTATTTTCCTCTCATTTCCCATCAGTGTGTACCCTGTTGGGAATATGGCATCTGCTGTGATGGATGGTGGACAGAATATGGCATCTGCTTTGATGGATGGTGGACAGAATATGGCATTTGATGTGAGGATGGTGGACAGAATAATGTGGATTAAGTTACTGTATCGTGGCTGGAACAATACACAAGTAACTCGGTTGTGACCACTCATCCTTGTGTAATTCCTTCTCTTGTAACCTGGTTACTCTCCCTAGTTTTCTTTCTCTCCAAGTTCACCAAAAGCTGCCACTGTCTCCATCACCTTAGTCCTGTCTGCTCCTCCTTTGTGGTTTCTAGTTTTCCCATTCAATCTATTTATGGCTAAAGTCTTCCTTCATCAGTGGTTTTGAAATGGATCCTGCTTACCCTTGTTGCTAAATCCTCGGTAGCTTTTATCATCACTTTTGTTTTTATTTTAGTGCCTCAGTCTCCTGCTGTTTGGTGGTTGATTGTATAAGATGAGTATTACTACGCTAGGTCCTCCTCTCGTGACTCGCTGCTGTCTAGTGATTGTGCTGACCAAAACGACACTTATGTACAGAGCTACTATTACCCTCGCATCTTTCCACCTGACTCCTGCCACTATATATACTCGTGTCTTAGTTTTCTCTGTATTAGGACTGAAGAAGCCACTCGTGGCGAAACGTTTCCTTTAATAAATGTCCTGAAATGTACTAATATTTAGTGTCTTTCCACATGTTTTCATTATCACCATAATATTTCTCAGTGTTTGTGCTCATACTTATGCGTTCCTCTCAACACCTCTTAAGCTTTGTATTCGTATATGAAATGTTTCATCCTCTCGCCCCATATTTTCTAGGATCATCCTCCGTTAACTCTTTTTTTTTCCCCATCTTCGTTTCAATTTTCCTATGGCTTCCTCAACTCCGTCAATCATCAGTGATGGTCCTCATTCCTCCCCTTCTCTGCCTGTCTTCCCACATTGTCTTCCCAGTCATCACTAGTTCTCTTGTTGTCTCTTTTACAACCTTTTCCACACTCCGATTTTCCGTGTAAATGTCCGCAAACGTATTTTTTTTCCCCTTTCCCTTCCATTCCTTACCATTTTCGACCACTACCTTCACTTGCTCAGAATAAACTATAAATTTAATCACCTTCTTAAGCAGTCTTTGATCTCCTTCTTACAGTATTTTATCATCTTATCCTGCTCTTCATTTTCTTCTTTTACCCTTTAAATCTTTCTTCTAAGAGGCAGTCAGGTCGTCATTTATTTTTATCCACAGACCAGCGTGTATGTATGAGTGTACGCACATATGTGTGCGTACATGATTCTGCATACATGAATGCATATATATATATATATATATATATATATATATATATATATATATATATATATATATATATATATATATATGTGTGTGTGTATGTATATATATACGCTCATGGTACAAGCATTATCTCTCAGTCCACAGCAGGATTCGAACCTGAGCACTCTTCATCAAAGTACGCAACACTTTAGCCACACAGCTACCCGTTTTGTGAATTGTTAAAACATGTATATGTCCGTGCCACGAACACAGCATGGGGGTTAAACAGGATTGTTACCCTGCCCAGGTCCATACATCAGTCACTCTTCCTCCCACGTGTCTTGCTTAATTAACGTGAAATAGATTGGATTCAGCGGCACTCAACCGTTTTGCCATCCACCCTTGCCTTGCGTCTCTGAAATATTTCAGCGTCAAGATGATATCATGCACGTCTATCATGCGTGGAGCCGTACATTGCCAGGATGATAAATTCTGCGGTAATGCTGCTAACAATTTTGTTATTATCGCTAAGTTTAGCGGATAATTATGTGGGTCGTAGGGATTAATTATGTGAATCGTAGGAATTAATTAGAATTAAACTACCGCAACTGTGTTTGGTCTTGTGCTGTTGAGGCTAGTGTCAGTTGTGGCTAGTGTCAGTTGTTGTGGCAAGTGTCAGCTGTTGTGGTTAGTGTCAGCTGTTGTGGTTAGTGTCAGTTGTTGTGGCTAGTGTCAGCTGTTGTGGCTAGTGTCAGCTGTTGTGGCTAGTGTCAGCTGTTGTGGCTACCTACCTACCTAGAGGGTATTCCGGGGATCAACTCCTCGCGGCCCGGTCCATGACCAGGCCTCCTGGTGGATCTGGGCCTGGCCAACTAGGCTGTTACTGCTGGCCACAAGTAGTCCGACGTACGAACCACAGCCCGGATGATCCGGCACTGACTTTAGATATCTGTTCAGCTCCCTCTTGAAGACAACCAGGAGTTTATTGCTAATGCCCCTAATGGCTGGTGGGAGACTGTTGAATAGTCTTGGGCCCCGGACACTTATTGTGTTTTCTCTTAGTGTACCAATGGCGCCCCTACTTTTCATTGGGGGTATGTTGCATCGCCTACCAAGTCTTTTTCTTTCGTAGGAAGTGATTTCTGTGTGCAGATTAGGGACCAGTCCCTCTAGGATTTTCCAGGTGTAGATTATGATGTATCTCTCTCGCCTGCGCTCCAGTGAGTTCAATTCAAGTGCTTCCAAGCGTTCCCAGTAGTTAAGGTCTTTGACGGAACTTATATGTGCAGTGAAGGTTCTTTGTACATTCTCTACGATTTCACCTGCCTTGAATGGAGATGTTAATGTACAGCAGTATTCCAGCGTAGAGAGAACAAGTGATTTAAAAAGGTTAATCATTGGCTTGTCATCTCTTGTTTTGAACGTCTTCATTATCCATCCTATCATTTTCCTCGCAGAGGTTGTAGAGGTGTGAGCAAAGCTCACACCTCTACAACAACAATTGCCATCAAAGATTTGTTAAGTTATACCATGAATTAAGGAAAGATCCTGGACTTCACCTTACGAAACAGATAAAGCAAATGCGATAGTAATTATGGACAAGGTAGATTATAGTGGAAAAATAAACATGATATTAGAAGACGGGGGAACTTATGTGTTCCTTAAGACGCTCCTCAGCAGCCAAGAAGTACCAAACAAATGAAATACGACTTCCTTCTTAAGTCCATGTTAAAAACAAATGTTTTCCTTGTTAACACAGTTGATGCAGGACTCACTTCCACTCAGACGAGGTGCACTGCGAATATGAAGTGCTTCCAAAATTGCCTTGTCAGCCTTGTCATTTCTCCTCCACGATGTCAAATGAACGGGTGAAGCAAATTCTACCAGAATACCTGGTTGATTTAGCAGGAGAGTGTGACCCCAGCGTTCCTGGCGGTACTACTGACTGGACCACTCACAGCAGGAGAGTGTGACCCCAGCGTTCCTGGCGGTACTACTGACTGGACCACTCACAGCAGGAGAGTGTGACCCCAGCGTTCCTGGCGGTACTACTGACTGGACCACTCACAGCAGGAGAGTGTGACCCCAGCGTTCCTGGCGGTACTACTGACTGGACCACTCACAGCAGTAGGTGTGACTCCAGCGTTCCTGGAGGTACTATGACTGGACCACTCACAGCAGGAGAGTGTGACTCCAGCGTTCCTGGAGGTACTACTGACTGGACCACTCACAGCAAGAGAGTGTGACTCCAGCGTTCCTGGAGGTACTACTGACTGGACCACTCACAGCAGGAGAGTGTGACTCCAGCGTTCCTGGAGGTACTACTGACTGGACCACTCACAGCAGGAGAGTGTGACTCCAGCGGTCCTTGATGTACTACTGACTGGACCACTCACAGCAGTAGTGTGTGACTCCAGTGTTCTTGGAGGTACTACTGACTGGACCACTCACAGCAGGAGAGTGTGACCCCAGCGTTCCTGGAGGTACTACTGACTGGAGCACTCACAGCAGGATAGTGTGACCCCAGCGTTCCTGGAAGTACTACTTACTGGATCACTCACAGCAGTAGTGTGTGACTCCAGCGTTCCTGGAGGTACTACTGACTGGACCACTCACAGCAGGTGAGTGTGACTCCAGCGTTCCTGGAGGTACTACTGACTGGACCACTCACAGCCGGAGAGTGTGACTCCAGCGTTCCTGGAGGTACTACTGACTGGACCACTCACAGCAGGAGAGTGTGACCCCAGCGTTCCTTGAGGTACTACTGACTGGACCACTCACAGCAGTAGTGTGTGACTCCAGCGTTCCTGGAGGTACTACTGACTGGACCACTCACAGCAGGAGAGTGTGACTCCAGCGTTCCTGGAGGTACTACTGACTGGACCACTCACAGCAGGAGAGTGTGACTCCAGCGTTCCTGGAGGTACTACTGACTGGACCACTCACAGCAGGAGAGTGTGACTCCAGCGTTCCTGGAGGTACTACTGACTGGACCACTCACAGCAGGAGAGTGTGACTCCAGCGTTCCTGGAGGTACTACTGACTGGACCACTCACAGCAGTAGTGTGTGACTCCAGCGTTCTTGGATGTACTACTGACTGGACCACTCACAGCAGGAGGTGTGACTCCAGCGTTCCTGGAGGTACTACTGACTGGACCACTCACAGCAGGAGAGTGTGACTCCAGCGTTCCTGGAGGTACTACTAACTGGACCACTCACAGCAGGAGAGTGTGACTCCAGCGTTCCTGGAGGTACTACTGACTGGACCACTCACAGCAGGAGAGTGTGACTCCAGCGTTCCTGGAGGTACTGACTGGACCACTCACAGCAGGTGAGTGTGACTCCACGTTCCTGGAGGTACTACTGACTGGACCACTCACAGCAGGAGAGTGTGACTCCAGCGTTCCTGGAGGTACTACTGACTGGACCATCACAGCAGGAGAGTGTGACTCCAGCGTTCCTGGAGGTACTACTGACTGGACCACTCACAGCAGGAGAGTGTGACTCCAGCGTTCCTGGAGGTACTACTGACTGGACCATCACAGCAGGAGAGTGTGACCTCAGCGTTCCTGGAGGTACTACTGACTGGACCATCACAGCAGGAGAGTGTGACCTCAGCGTTCCTGGAGGCACTACTGACTGGACCATCACAGCAGGAGAGTGTGACCTCAGCGTTCCTGGAGGCACTACTGCCTGGGTCACTCATCGTTTCAGCTCCAAAAACATCTGGCTCTGCCCTTTAAATAGACCACTTGGGCCACCTCCATTGCAGAAAATGCGTTTAAAAATACATATGCTCGTGGCTGCAACGTCCAACATAGAGATTGTTTATTTTGCAACTGTGAGTGTGTATCATTATAGAGACGTCGTCTTCGTGGTTCTTATTTCAGAAATGTGCACACGTCATGACCTACGAACCCTCCTAATTGCTCTGGTCCTCCGCCTTGTTGCCACTATTTACACTGAGTACCGGTGTATTTACGGCAAGATGGAAGCTGACCAATATGCTCTGTATGGTTTACACTGTGCAAGTTGCAAGGGCTGGCCCGGGAGCTACATCGAACTCAAGAACATCATCAAGAGAAGCCTCACTATGACTGATTACCCGGCAGGAAGACGAGCCCAGTGCTGAGTCTCCCGCTGTCACGGTAATCCTGCTGACTACCCTGACGGGATCACAAGATATCCCTGAAAGACAACTGCTACGGGAATATACCAGCATATTTACTCTGGCTGACACCTACGTACATCAGTTTCAGTGTTGGGTAGCAGGGCGGTGCTGCTGAACACAGGGAAGAATGTAACGTTAACAGTGATGGAGTCCTGGATCACTGGTTCCATTTTATCCCAGTAGTATTAGAGACCTTTGCCTCCATATATGTATATATATATTTTAGGCTACGAGTGTCTTTACTAAGGATTTATAACGCTATTAATCATTAATTTAAATGTTACTGGCACTACAAGGTGCCTGTGTTACTACAAGCTGTTACTGATACTACAAGCTGTCTCTGGTATTACAAGCTGTTACTGGTACTACAAGCTGTTACTGGTACTACAAGTTGTTACTGATACTACAAGCTGTCTCTGGTACTACAAGCTGTTACTGGTACTACTAGCTATTACTGGTACTACAAGCTGTTACTGATACTACAAGCTGTCTCTGGTATTACAAGCTGTTACTGGTACTACAAGCTGTTACTGGTACTACAAGCTGTTACTACTACTACAAGTTGTTACTGATACTACAAGCTGTCTCTGGTACTACAAGCTGTTACTGGTACTACAAGCTGTCTCTGGTACTACAAGCTGTTACTGGTACTACAAGCTGTTACTGATACTACAAGCTGTCTCTGGTACTACAAGCTGTTACTGATACTACAAGCTATTACTGGTACTACAAGCTGTCTCTGGTGCTGTCTCAAGTACTACAAGCTGTCTATGGTAGTACAAGCTTTTACTGGTACTACAAGCTGTTACTGGTAATACAAGCTATTACTGGTACTACAAGCTGTCTCTGGTACTACAAGCTGTGTACTGGTACTACAAACTGTTACTGTGTATGATACAAGCTGTTACTGGTAATACAAGCGTTGCTGGTACTACAACTGTCTCTGGTACTACACTGACAGCTGTTACTGGTTACGTACACAAGCTGTTACTGGTACTACAAGCTGTTACTGGTACTACAAACTGTTACTGGTATTACAAGCTGTTACTGGTACTACAAGCTGTCTCTAGTACTACAAGCTGTTACTGGTACTACAAACTGTTACTGGTACTATAAGCTGTTACTGATACTACAAGCTGTCTCTGGTATTACAAGCTGTTACTGGTACTACAAGCTGTTACTGGTACTACAAGCTGTTACTGGTACTACAAGCTGTTACTACTACTACAAGTTGTTACTGATACTACAAGCTGTCTCTGGTACTACAAGCTGTTACTGGTACTACAAGCTGTCTCTGGTACTACAAGCTGTTACTGATATTACAAGCTGTTACTGGTACTACAAGCTGTTACTGATACTACAAGCTGTCTATGGTATTACAAGCTGTTACTGGTACTACAAGCTGTTACTGGTACTACAAGCTGTTACTGAGTACTATAGCTGTTACTGTACTACAAGCTGTTACTGGTACTACAAGCTGTTACTGGTACTACAAGCTGTTACTGGTACTAAGCTGTTCTGGTACTACAGCTGTTACTGATACTACAAGCTGTTACTGGTACTACAAGCTGTTACTGGTACTACAAGCTGTCTCTGGTACTACAAGCTGTTACTGGTACTACAAGCTATTACTGGTACTACAAGCTGTTACTGGTACTACAAGCTGTCTCTGTACTACAAGCTGTTACTGGTACTACAAGCTGTTACTGGTATACAAGTGTTACTGTACTACAAGCTGTTACTGGTACTACAAGCTGTCTCTGGTACTACAAGCTTACTGGATATAACTGTCAGATAGCTGTTACTGGTACTACAAGCTGTTACTGTACTACAAGCTGTCTACTGGTACTACAAGCTGTTACTGGTACTACAGCTACTGGTACTAGTGTTAGATACTACAAGCTGTTCTGGATACAAGCTGTTCTGGTACTACAAGCTGTTACTGGTACTACAAGCTGTTACTGTACTACAAGCTGTTACTGATACTACAAGCTGTCTCTGGTACTACAAGCTGTTACTGGTACTACAAGCTGTCTCTGGTACTACAAGCTGTTACTGGTACTACAAGCTGTTACTGATACTACAAGCTGTCTCTGGTACTCAGCTGTTCTGATCAAGCTGTTACTGGTACTACAAGCTGTTCTGGTCTGCTCAGTACTACAAGCTGTTACTGGTACTACAAGCTTTACTGTACTACAAGCTGTTACTGGTACTACAAGCTGTTACTGGTACTACAAGCTGTCTCTGGTACTACAAGCTGTTACTGGTACTACAAGCTGTTCTGGTATACAAGCTGTTACTGGTATACAACTGCTGGTACTACAACTGTTCTGTACTACAAGCTGTTACTGGTACTACAAGCTGTTACTGGTACTACAAGCTGTTACTGGTACTACAAGCTGTCTCTGGTACTACAAGCTGTTACTGTCAACTGTTACTGGTATACAAGCTGTTACTGGTGATACAAGCTGTTACTAGAAATACAAGCTGTCTCTGGTACTATAAGCTGTTACTGGTACTACAAGCTGTCTCTGGTACTACAAGCTGTTACTGGTACTATAAGCTGTCTCTGGTACTACAAGCTGTTACTGGTACTACAAGCTGTCTCTGGTACTACAAGCTGTTACTGGTACTACAAGCTGTCTCTGGTACTACAAGCTGTTACTGGTACTACAAGATGTTACTGGTATTACAAGCTGTTACTGGTACTACAAGCTGTTACTGGTACTACAAGCTGTCTCTAGTACTACAAGCTGTTACTGGTATACAAGCTGTCTCTGGTACTACAAGCTGTTACTGGTACTACAAGCTGTTACTGGTACTACAAGCTGTCTCTAGTACTATAAGCTGTTACTGACACTACAAGCTGTCTCTGGTAGTACAATGTGTTACTGGTACTACAAGCTGTTACTGGTACTACAAGCTGTTACTGGTACTATAAGCTGTTACTGGTACTACAAGCTGTTACTGGTACTACAAGCTGTTACTGGTACTACAAGCTGTCTCTAGTACTATAAGCTGTTACTGACACTACAAGCTGTCTCTGGTAGTACAATGTGTTACTGGTACTACAAGCTGTTACTGGTACTACAAGCTGTCTCTGGTACTATAAGCTGTTACTGGTACTACAAGCTGTCTCTGGTACTACAAGCTGTTACTGGTACTACAAGCTGTTACTGGTACTACAAGCTGTCTCTAGTACTATAAGCTGTTACTGACACTACAAGCTGTCTCTGGTAGTACAAGTGTCTCTGGTACTACAAGCTGTTACTGGTACTACAAGCTGTCTCTGGTACTACCTCATGTAGATTTGAAGAATAAAGTGTCAATGGTATCAACTGCTCAGTATATAGTGTGTAGTGACACTACATAAGGTTGTTGTGTAGGTACTACAGTAGGTTGTTGTAGGCACACAGTAGTTGTGTATACACAGTAAGTTGTGGTATTGCACTACATGTAAGAACTGTGTGAGTCACAAGTAAGTGTAGTGTGTAGTGGGTCACTACAGTAAGGTTGTGTGTAGTTGGTCACTACAGTAAGGTTGTGTGTAGTAGGTCACTACAGTAAGGTTGTGTGTAGTGGTCACTACAGTAAGGTTGTGTGTAGTGGGTCACTACAGTAAGGTTGTGTGTAGTTGGTCACTACAGTCGATCTCCTCTCTTAGTTACCGTCGTAATCTTGTACTGTTGTTGTATTTCGAGCTGATTGGTTATTATTCTGTGTGCAGGATGGCATAAACAATACGTAGGAGGAACGTCACGGACCTTAAACACCAGAATTCGGGGACACCATCATACTTGTGGCCCTCGGGGACACCAGCATGCTTGTGGCCCTCGGGGACATCATCATGCTTGTGGCCCTCGGGGACACCATCATGCTTGTGGCCCTCGCAACTCAACACATGAGTCATTCACTGAGGCAACACACAAACTTTATGGAGAATGGACAGATCCTTCACAAGAGTGTCTGGAATCAGTGATCGTCGGCACAACAGATACTATAGAACAGAACCATAGTGACTTCAACCTAGCACAACCTTTTGCACACTGTCTTACATGGGAAACATCCGGCCAGTCACACAACAGTAATGGAGCACTGGATCGACGCTGTTACTGATGTTCACCTCCAACTTCACTGTTCTTACTTCCCTGAGTATATATGTTATCTTTATTAAGTTTGACTTAATAAAGATCTACCTTGGTAAGTAAGACACATAGGCAACAGTTAGGCATCTTTAATCCGAAACTCAGTCGAGTACAGAAAGTAGACAGCAGCAGCAGTAGAGATGTGAAGACGATGTCATCAGTCCATCAACCTTGAAGACGTAGCTTTCAGGTGGTCAGTCCCTCAGCCTGGAGAAGAGTTCTGTTCTATTATCTGAAACAACGTGAAGATCAAGCGACAGTGTGGAGACTTATATACTGTGGGAAGGAGAGGTGTAGAGGAGACTTATATACTGTGGGAAGGAGAGGTGTAGAGGAGACTTATATACTGTGGGAGGGAGAGGTGTAGAGGAGACTTATACACTGTGGGAAGGAGAGGTGTAGAGGAGACTTATATACTGTGGGAAGGAGAGGTGTAGAGAGACTTATATACTGTGGGAAGGAGAGGTGTAGGAGACTTATATACTGTGGGAAGGAGAGGTGTAGAGGAGACTTATATACTGTGGGATGGAGAGGTGTAGAGGAGACTTATACACTGTGGGAAGGAGAGGTGTAGAGGAGACTTATATACTGTGGGAAGGAGAGGTGTAGAGGAGACTTATATACTGTGGGAAGGAGAGGTGTAGAGGAGACTTATATACTGTGGGAAGGAGAGGTGTAGAGGAGACTTATATACTGTGGGAAGGAGAGGTGTAGAGGAGACTTATATACTGTGGGAAGGAGAGGTGTAGAGGAGACTTATATACTGTGGGAAGGAGAGGTGTAGAGGAGACTTATATACTGTGGGAAGGAGAGGTGTAGAGGAGACTTATATACTGTGGGAAGGAAGGTGTAGAGGAGACTTATATACTGTGGGAAGGAGAGGTGTAGAGGAGACTTATATACTGTGGGAAGGAGAGGTGTAGAGGAGACTTATATACTGTGGGAAGGAGAGGTGTAGAGGAGACTTATATACTGTGGGAAGGAGAGGTGTAGAGGAGACTTATATACTGTGGGAAGGAGAGGTGTGAGGAGACTTATATACTGTGGGAAGGAGAGGTGTAGAGGAGACTTATATACTGTGGGAGGGAGAGGTGTAGAGGAGACTTATATACTGTGGGAAGGAGAGGTGTAGAGGAGACTTATATACTGTGGGAGGGAGAGGTGTAGAGGAGACTTATATACTGTGGGAAGGAGAGGTGTAGAGGAGACTTATATACTGTGGGAAGGAGAGGTGTAGAGGAGACTTATATATTGGGAAGGAGAGGTGAGAGGAGACTTATATACTGTGGGAGGAGAGGTGTAGAGGAGACTTATATACTGTGGGAAGAGAGGTGTAGAGAGACTTATATACTGTGGGAAGGAGAGGTGTAGAGGAGACTTATATACTGTGGGAAGAGAGGTGTAGAGGGAAAAGTGGAGGGAAGGTGAGAGGAGATTAAACTTGGGAAGGGAGTGTAGGGAGACTTATATACTGTGGAGGAGAGGTGTAGGAGACTTATATACTGTGGAAGGAGAGTGTAGGGAGACTTATATACTGTGGGAGGAGAGGTGTAGAGGAGACTTATATACTGTGGGAAGGAAGGTGTAGAGGAGACTTATATACTGTGGGAGGAAGTGTAGAGGAGACTTTATACTGGGGAGGGAGGTGTGAGGAGACTTATATACTGTGGAAGGAGAGGTAGAGGAGACTTATATACTGTGGAAGGAGTGAGGGTATAGAGGAGATTAGAACTTATATATGGGAGGAGAGTAGAGGAGACTTATATACTGTGGGAAGGAGAGGTGAGAGGAACTTATACTGGGGAGGGAGAGGTGAGGAGACTTATATACTGTGGGAAGGAGGTGTAGAGGAGACTTATATACTGTGGGAAGGAGAGGTGTAGAGAGACTTATATACGTGGGAGGAGACTATACGTGGGAAGAGAGGGAGAGACTTAATACTGTGAGAGAGGGAGGAGACTATACTGTGGGAGAGAGGTGAGAGACTTATATACTGTGAAGAGGTAGAGACATATACTGTGGAGGAGAGTAGAGAGACTATACAGAGAGGTGGGGACATATCTGGAGGAGAGGGTAGAGAACTATACTGTGAGAGGTGTAGAGAGACTATATACTGTGGAGAGAGGTGTAGGAACTTTTATGGAAGAGTGGAGTTATATACTGTGGAGAGAGGTGAGAGACTTATATACTGGGGAGAGAGTGAGGAGACTTATATACTGGGAGGAAGGTGAGGAGACTATACTGGAGGAGTGTAGAGGAACATATACTGTGGGGGGGTGGGAGACTTATATACTGGAGGAGGTGTAGACATATACTGTGGAGGAGGGTAGAGGAACTTATGTGGGAAGGAGGAGACTTATATAGGAGGAGAGAGAGGAGTTAATCTGTGGGAAGAGAGGAGACTATACTTGGGAGGAGGTAGAGAGACTATCTGTGGGAAGAGAGGTGTAGAGGAGACTAATGTGAGGAAGGTGTAAGGAGAATATGGAGAGGTGTAGAGAGACTTATATACTGTGGGAAGGAGAGGTGTAGAGGAGACTTATATACTGTGGGAAGGAGAGGTGTAGAGGAGACTTATATACTGTGGGAAGGAGAGGTGTAGAGGAGACTTATATACTGTTGGAAGGAGAGGTGTAGAGGAGACTTATATACTGTGGAAGGAGAGTGTAGAGAGACTTATATACTGTGGGAAGGAGAGGTGTAGAGGAGACTTATATACTGTGGGAAGGAGAGGTGTAGAGGAGACTTATATACTGTGGGAGGGAGAGGTGTAGAGGAGACTTATATACTGTGGGAAGGAGAGGTGTAGAGGAGACTTATATACTGTGGGAAGGAGAGGTGTAGAGGAGACTTATATACTGTGGGAGGGAGAGGTGTAGAGGAGACTTATATACTGTGGGAAGGAGAGGTGTAGAGGATACTTATATACTGTGGGAAGGAGAGGTGTAGAGGAGACATATACTGTGGAAAGGAGAGGTGTAGAGTAGTATATGAAATAACGTAATCACTGAGAAGTCACGTTCGTCTCAGATCCACTCTACGTCTTCAAGGCTGGTGGACTCATTACATCGCCTTCATATCTCTACAGCTTCTGCCTACTTTACATACTCGACTGAAGAAGCCTACTGTGGAGGCGATACATTTCGGAATAAAGATGCCTAACAGTTGCCTATGTGTCTTACTTACCAACTTGTCAGTATTGTATATTATTTTGATATTCACAAGATCTACCTTGTTGGTTGGTTAATCTGGTTTAAAGCCTGTCGACTACACGAGTCACTAAAGGTAACCTCATCACTATCGATCAGGAGAACTTTGATACCAAAACAAGGAGTAGAATAAACTCCATGAACTGAGCGAAACGTTGTACCAAAAAGTTTTTCCTCCATATTTTCTTTGTACCCAGAGAATACATACATAATACATAGAATGTTAATGCTGTGTAATACAAGGAGGAATTCTTTGACAGTATAAAAATAAGATGCATAAATAATAATTTTTGTGTGTGTTAAAGTTTGCTATGATTATGAATGAAGATCCTCATGTACAGTACAAGACTGTATATTAGGACTGAGGAAACCACTCTGGGCGAAATGTTCCCTTTATAAAGGGACCGTTTATTGTCCTGTTTCCTGGTGAATCTTGCCTAACCTAACCTAACCTAACCTAACCTAACCTAACCTAACCTAACCTAACCTAACCTAACCTAACCTAACCTAACCTAACCTAACCTAACCTAACGTTCCCTTTAAGAAATGTGCTGAACTGTGTACACATCTTTTCAACATTAGTTTGTACTTTCTCGCTATAATTGTCGCACCTATAATTCATTACGTCATGCGGAAGAGGGTAAAACGAGGTACAGGTAACATAAGGTCGTGTGCGAGGATATACCTGGAGAGGGTTTCGGGGGTCAACGCTCGCGCAGCCCGATCCGTGACCAGGCATCGTGGAGGATCAGAGCCTGATTAACCAGGTTGTTTCTGATGGCCGCACACAGACCGACATATGAACCACAGCCCGGTTGGTCTGGTACTGACTTTAGGTGCCTGTCCAGTGCCTTCTTGAAGACAGCCAGGGGTCTATTGGTAATCCCCCTTTATGTATGCTGGGAGGCAGTTGAACAGTTTTAGGCCCCTGACACTAAGTGTGTTGTCTCTCAGTGTACTCGTGGCGCCCCTGCTTTTCATTGGGGAAATGTTGCATCTCCTGTCCAGTCTTTTGCTTTCATAGGGAGCGATTTTCGTGTGCAAATTTGGGACTATTCCCGCTAGGATTTTCCAAGTGTATATTATCATGTATCTTTCTCGCTTGCATTCCAGAGAGTACAAATCAAGGGACTTCAACCGTTTCCAGTAGTTTAGGTGCTGTACATTTTTCAGGTCTGCAATTTCACCTGCTTCGAAAAGGGCCGTTAGTGTGCAGCAATATTCTAGCCTAGAGAGAACAAACATTTTGAAATGAATCATCATGGGCTTGGCATCCCTAGTTTTGAAGATTCTCATTATCCATCCTATCATTTTCCTAGCAGATGAGGTAGATACATTGTTGTGATCTTTGAAAGTGAGATCCTCTGACATTATCACCCCCAGGTCCTTCACATTAGTTTTTCGCTCTATTGTGTGATTGGAATTTGTTTTATACTCCGACACACTTTTAATTTCTTCGAGTTTACCACATCGAAGTAATTAAAATGTCTCTTCATTGAACTTCACATTGTTTTCCGCGGCCCATGTAAAAATTTGGTTGGTGTCCGCCAGGAGTCTTGCAGTGTCATCGATGGTGGACACTGTCATGCAAATTCAGGTGTCATCCGCAAAGGAAGACACGGTGCTGTGGCTTACATCTTTGTCTATGTCAGATATGAGGATAAGAAACAGGATGGGGGCGAGTACTGTGCCTTGTAGAACAGAGTTTTTCACTATGGCTGCCTTTGACTTTACTCTATTTACTATTACTCTTTGTGTTCTGTTTGTTAGGAAGTTATAGATCCACCTACCAACTTTTCCTATTATTCCTTTATCACGCATTTTGTGTGCTATTACACCATGGTCACACTTATCGAAGGCTTTCGCAAAGTCTGTGTATACTACATCTGCATTTTGTTTGTCCTTCAGTGCATCTGAGACCTTGTCATAGTGGTCCAGTAGATGGGACAGGCAGGGTATGTAAATGAAGGAAATTAAAAGTGAACATAGGTGATGAGGATAACAAAAATTTATGTAATGAAAGATTGAATATCAGATTCGAGGGAGAGTGTATGGAGGAAGTGAATGCTTTCAGATATTTGGTAGTGGACTTGTCAGCAGATGGGTTTATGAAAGACAAGGTGAACCATAGAGTTGATGAGGGGAAAAAGATGAGTGGTGCACTAAGGAATCTATGGAGGCAAAGAACGTTATCCATGGAAGCAAAGAGGGGAATGTATGAGAGTATAGTGGTACCAACGTTCTTATATGGGTGTGAAGCATGGATGGTGAATGTTGCAACAAGGAGAAGGCTGGAGGCAGTGGAGATGTCGTGTCTGAGGGCAGTGTGTGGTGTGAATATAATGCTGTAGAGAATCCATAGCTTGGACATTAGAAGGAGGTGAGGGGTTTCTAAAAGTATTATCCAGAGGGCTGAGGAAGGGTTGAGATGGTTCGGACATTTAGAGAGGTTGGAACAAAATAAAATGACTTGAAGGGTGTACAGATCTGTAATGGAAGGAAGGCGGGGAAGGGGTCGTCCTAGGAATGGTTGGAGGGAGGAGGTAAAGAATGTTTTGTATGCGAGAGGCTTAGACTTCCAGCAAGCATACATGAGCATGTTAGATAGGAGCGAGTGAAGGCAAATGGATTTTTATGACTTGACGTGCTGATGGAGTGTGAGCAAAGTAATATTTATGAAGGGATTCAGGGAAACCGGCAAGGCGGACTTGAGTCCTGGAGGTGGAAGTACAGTGTCTGCACTCTGAAGGAGAGGTGGTGTTGATATGTTGCATTTTTTTTCAACTGTAATGTAGGCATGCCTTTGGCAGGACAGTGATGATGAAAGTATTTCTTCTTTTTTTCGGGTCACTCGGCCTCGGTGGGTAACGGCCGATGTGTTAAAAAAAATGCACATTAGTGGCTGGACCTGCGCATCTCCTGTGTTAACGAATATTTTACGTTGGCAGTGTTCCAGGTGTGAGCACCACATTGCTACAGTGTTGGCAACCCACACACGTTACGTCACATGTGCTGGGTATAAATAAGATACACCTGCCTGCTCACTGAGCGTTGTATATACTCTGAGATATACACCTCTTAGTGTATATACACTAAGAGATACTCAGCTCAAAGTGTGTATAGACTGAGGGATATAGACCGCATAGTGCATATACACTGAGAGATACTCACCTCTCTCTGCACATTGACCGAGACATACACTTTATATACAGTGAGATATATACATCTCACAATGTATATATATTAAGAGACATACTCCTTAGTGTATATACATTGAGAGATACACCTCTGCAAATGCACTGTGAATTATATATATATATATATATATATATATATATATATATATATATATATATATATATATATATATATATATATATATATATATATATATATCATATATATATATTTTTATTTTTTATTAATACATCGGCCGATTCCCACCAAGGCAGGGTGGCCCGAAAAAGAAAAACTTTCTTCATCATTCACTCCATCACTGTCTTGCCAGAGGGGTGCTTTACACTACAGTTATAAAACTGCAACATTAACACCCCTCCTTCAGAGTGCAGACACTGTACTTCCCATCTCCAGGACTCAAGTCCGGCCTGCCGGGTTCCCTGAATCCCTTCATAAATGTTACTTTGCTCACACTCCAACAGCACGTCAAGTATTAAAAACCATTTGTCTCTATTCACTCCTATCAAATACGCTCACACATGCTTGCTGGAAGTCCAAGCCCCTCGCACACAAAATCTCCTTTACCCCCTCCCTCCAGCCTTTCCTAGGCCGACCCCTACCCCGCCTTCCCTCCACTACAGATTTATACACTCTCGAAGTCATTCTGTCTCGTTCCATTCTCTCTACATTTCTGAACCACCTCAACAACCCCTCCTCAGCTCTCTGGATAATAGTTTTGGTAATCCCGCACCTCCTCCTAATTTCCAAACTCCGAATTCTCTGCATAATATTCACACCACACATTGACCTCAGACATGACATCTCCACTGCCTCCAGCCTTCTCCTCATTGCAATATTCATCACCCATGCTTCACACCCATATAAGAGTGTTGGTATAACTATACTCTCATACATTCCCCTCTTTACTTCCATGGACAAAGTTCTTTGTCTCCACAGACTCCGAAGTGCTCCACTCGCCCTTTTTCCCTCATCAATTCTATGATTCACCTCATCCTTCATAGACCCATCTGCTGACATGTCCACTCCCAAATATCTGAATACATTCACCTCCTCCATACTCTCTCCCTCCAATCTGATATCCAATCTTTCGTCACCTATTCTTTTTGTTATCCTCATCACCTTACTCTTTCCTATATTCATTTTCAATTTTCTTCTTTTACACACCCTACCAAATTCAACCTATGCAACTTCTCTTCAGAATCTCCCAAAAGCACAGGGTCATCAGCAAAAAGCAACTGTGACAACTCCCACTTTGTATTTGATTCTTTATCTTTTAACCCCACACCTCTTGCCAAGACCCTCGCATTCACTTCTCTTACAACCCCATCTATAAATATATTAAACAACCACGGTGACATCACACATCCTTGTCTAAGGCCTACTTTTACTGGGAAATAGTCCCCCTCCCTCCTACACACTCTAACCTGAGCCTCACTATCCTCATAAAAACTCTTCACTGCTTTCAGTAACCTACCTCCTATTCCATACACCTGCAACATCTGCCACATTGCCCCCCTATCCACCCTGTCATACGCCTTTTCCAAATCCATAAATGCCACACACACACACACACACACACACACACACACACACACATATATATATATATATATATATATATATATATATATATATATATATATATATATATATATATATATATATATATATATATATATATATATATATATATATATATATATATATATATATATATATGTCGTGCCGATTAGGTAAAACTGGTCAATTAGCAAGAACTCATTTAAAATTAAGTCCTTTCTAAAATTTTCTCTTATACGTTTAAAGATATATTTTTTCATTTATGTTAATGTAAAAATTTATAATTTTGTACCAAGACAAACTTTGAAAACCTACCTAACCTTATTACAACAAGCGCAATTTAATTTAGCCTAACCCAACTAAATATATTTTAGATACGTTAACATTAATTTAATAATAAACAAACACAATGAAATATATTTTTTTCGTTATGTTCAGAATGATTTTGGCGAAATTATTGCATACACAAATTTTCACTTGTCTTATATGGCAAGGTGAGCGTTGCTATTTAAGCCAAAATCGCAAGTTTTACCTAATCGGCACGACATATATATATATATATATATATATCAATGATATATATATTGATATATATATATAGTATATATATATATATATATATATATATATATATATATATATATATATATATATATATATCAATGAAACCACGAAACAAGTGGTTATGAATCATTTACCAGACTGCGGCAGGCCAGGATTCGACCCCACGACAATTGTCCCGCCTCAAGAGGCCAAACATTGTAAATGTCACCCTACCATCTGAGCCATCGTGTCATGTACAATGTTTGGCCTCTTGAGGCGGACAATGTTCGTGGTCGAATCCTGGCCTGCCGAAGTTTGTAAATGATATATATATATATATATATATATATATATATATATATATATGTATATATATATATATATATATATATATATATATATATATATATATATATATATATATATATATATATATATATATACATATATATATATATATATATATATATATATATATCAATAACTACACTGCACTAGCCAGGGTCGAACCCATGATGCTTTGGCCCGCCTCATGGGGAGCGAAACACATGACGATCTAGTCCACTGAACCACACAATCCTTAATAGTAGAGCATCCAGTAGGACTGAATGTTGTACTCGCTACCCAAGGACATACGGTGGTGTGGACGCCTCTAAGCTAATTTCATTCTACTCCCTGTTTGGTGTGGTTCAGTGGACTAGAGCGTCATGTATTTTCGCTCACCATGAGTCGGGCCAAAGCATCATGGGTTCGACCCTGGCTAGTGCAGTGTAGTTATTGATCAATACCACTCGTTATTGGTTACAATAATATATATATATATATATATATATATATATATATATATATATATATATATATATATATATATATATATAGGATAAAAGGCTTCAAGGAAGAATATTTAGATGTCTTTCTGAAGCCATTTGAATATTCCACTTCCCTACCACCCCATCTTTTAATAAATATATATAAAATTTATTTCAAGATACAATACATTGTCAAAATACATTAACAAGATTACAATAGTGAGTAAAACAACATAGATGACAACTCAGAGCTACATGTCAAATACTTCGTCCAGCTCCCGGTAGTGGGCCGCGTGCCCAGAATACTGCAGGCATTTCCCTCTGGATCGCAACACTGAGTCTCTGAAAGAGGAAGCTGGTCGCCCTGTGGTCCTTGATTTCTATGATATATATATATATATATATATATATATATATATATATATATATATATATATATATATATATATATATATATATATATATATATATATATATATATATATATATATATAATGTCGTGCCGATTAGGTAAAACTGGTCAATTAGCAAGAACTCATTTAAATTTAAGTCCTTTCTAAAATTTTCTCAAGATATATTTTTTTCATTTATGTTAATGTAAGAATTTATGATTTTGTACAAAGAGAAACTTTGAAAACCTACCTAACCTTATTATAACAAGCGCAATTTAATTTAGCCTAACCCAACTAAATATATTTTAGATACGTTAGCATTAATTTAATAATAAACAAACACAATGAAATATATTTTTTCGTTATGTTCAGAATGATTTTGGCGAAATTATTGCATACACAAATTTTCACTTGTCTTATATGGCAAGGTGAGCGTTGCTATTTAAGCCAAAATCGCCAGTTTTACCTAATCGGCACGACATATATATACATATATATATATATATACATATATATATATATATATATATATATATATATATATGTCGTGCGATTAGTAAAACTTAATTTTGCTTAAATAGCAACGCTCACCTTGCCATATAGACAGTGAAATTTGTGGATGCAATATTTCAAAATCATTCTGAACATAACGAAAAATATATTTCATTTGTTTGTTATTATTAAATTAATGTTAAAGTATCTAAAATATATTTAGTTAAGGCTAAATTAAATTGCTCTTGTTGTAATAAGGTTAGGTAGGTTTCAAAGTTTTCTTGAACAAAATTATAAATTCTTACATTAACATAAATGAAAAATATGTCTTTAAACGTATAAGAGAAATTTTAAAAGGACTTATTTAGATGAGTTCTTGCTATTGACAGTTTACAATCGGCGACATTATATATATATATATATATATATATATATATATATATATATATATATATATATATATATATATATATATATATATATATATATATATATATATATATATATATATATGTCGTGCCGATTAGGTAAAACTGGTCAATTAGCAAGAACTCATTTAAAATTAAGTTCTTTCTAAAATTTTCTCTTATACGTTTAAAGATATATTTTTCATTTATGTTAATTTAAAAATTAATAATTTTGTGCCAAAAGAACCTTAGAAAACTTACCTAACCTTATTATAACAAGCGCAATTTAATTTAGCCTAATCCAACTAAATATATTTGATATAAGTTTACAATTGTTTAATAATAAACAAACACAATTAAATATATATTTTTCGTTAGGTTCAGAATGATTTTTGCAAAATTGTTGCATACACAAATTTTTGCTTGCCCTATTCGGCAAGAAGTGCGTTGCTATTTAAGCCAAAATCGCAAGTTTTACCTATTCGGCATGACATATATATAATATTTACAGTGAGGTATGCTATAACGAATCTAATTGGTTGTAGAACGTCATAGTGGTAATCCGTTCCAGGTCCCCAAATACAACCACTTAACAATGAAAAATATAATGTTAAATTGTAAAAAAAATCATAAATGTGCATTTAAACTCCTGAAATAAAGAATATAATTAATGCTTGTAATAACAAAAATAACAAATTAGTTCAAAAAGTAATAAATAATACTGTAGTTTATCGTAACTTGGTATTGTTGATGATGAGGGAGAGGAGGCAGAGGAGGAGAGAATTACTGAGAAGAGATGAAGGAGAAGAGTCAGCCTTGCTAGTTATCTTTGGTGATTCTCCTACACACACTTCCTCTCTACCATCTTTTATGCACTTTTTAATATTTTCAATTTTATAGGCATATTCGTTCGTAATGTAAATATTCGTTATATAAACCATTCGTTATAGTATACTACAGTGTATATATTTGTATATACACAGCTTCAGTGGGGAGAAATAAACGGGATTAGGTCAGGAGTATCTGAGAGAGTTAGAGTTAAGGAAGGAGTAGCAGTAATGTTGAAGGATCAGTTATGGAAGAAGAGGGAATATAAATGAATAAAGTCAAGGATTATAATGATTAAAATAAAGGTTAGATGCGAGAAGTTGGTTATAATAGGTGTTTATGCACCTGGAGAAGAGACAAATGTAGAAGAGAGAGATTTTTGGAGATGTTAAGTGAATATTTAGGGAATTTTAAACCAAATGAGAGAGTAATTGTGGTAGGGGACTTAAATGGTAAAGTGGGACAAACACTTATTGAGGAAGTGGTAAGTAAGTTTGGGGTGCCAGGGGTAAATGATAACAGTGGGATCTTTGACTGAATCTTTGTTTAGAAACAGGTTTAGTAGTAGGTAATATATATTTTAAGAGAAAGAGGATAAATAAGTATAGAAGATATTATATAGGGTGTAATAACATTAGTTTGTTGGGTACACTTCAGGATGTGTATGTTTGTAGAGGGACAACAGACCAGTTTTTAGTTGTAGCTACAGTGAGAGTAAAAGGTAGACGGGATACAAGGAGAATGGTATCAGAAAGTAAGAGAGAGGTGAGGGTTTATAAACTAAAGGAGGCAGTTAGGGTAAGATATAAACAACTATTGGTTGAAAGATGAGCTAGTGAGATTATAGGAAATGAGGTTGAAGAGGTATGAGGTAGATTTAAGAAAGCAGTGTTAGAGTGTTCAGCAAAAGTTTGTAAATAAAGGAGGGTGAGTGCAGGAGGGAAGAGAAGCTGTTGGTGGAATGATGAAGTAAAGAGAGTAGTAAGAGAGAAAATGTTAGCATATAAGAGGTTTTACAAAGTAGCAGTGATATAAGGAGAGATAAGTATATGAAGAGAAAAAGAGAGGTTAAGAGGGAGGTGACGGAATGTAAAAGGAGAACAATTGAGAGAGTGGGTGAGATGCTGTCAACAAATTTTGCTGAGATTAAGAAAAAAATTTAGAGTGAGAGTAATAAGTTAATTAAGAAAGACTTGGGAGCAAATAGATTTGACACTTAAAAACAGAAGAGGGGATTTATTAGGTGGAGAGTTGCAGGTATTGAGAAGATAGAGAGAATATTTTGAGGAAATATTTAATGTTGATGAATATTGGGAAGTTGTGATTTTGTGCATTGGCCAGGGAGTTATAGCATCTTTTAGGAGTGAGAAAGAGCCAGATGTGAGAGTAGAGGTGTGTGAAAAGCAGGTGAGGATATAGTTTTGCAATGATTAGTGCTTTTATTTAATAAATGTATTAAAGAGGTAAAGGTAAAAAAAAAAAACATACCACGGGTGGGGTTCGAACCCCACCCGTGGTATGGTTTGTTTGCAATCGTGTCATTACGATTTCGTGAGTCATGAGGTAAAGGTAGTTAGGGATTGGCAGAGAGCATGCATAGTTTCTTTGAATAAAGGCAAAGGGGATAAAATAAAGTGTAAGAATTATAGGGAAAAAAGGATGTTGCAGCCGTGGCACCCAATCGTGTACACCCCACCTACATAATGTTTCGGGTAATTCTTGATTAACATTCAGTACGGACTGCTCAAGAATCAAATGCGATATTCAACCACGTACAAGTTTGCAATAATTCTGCTAAGTGATCTGAGGCAAAGGTCATTGTTCCATGTGTTTCAGTCGTCCTTGTATTGTTGCTACAGTGGTCCTTACATTGTTGCTAAAGTAGTCCTTGCATTGTTGCTACAGTGGTCCGTGTATTGTTGCTACAGTGGTCCTTGTATTGTTGCTACAGTGGTCCTTGTATTGTTGCTACAGTGGTCCTTGCATTGTTGCTACAGTGGTCCTTGTATTGTTCTTCAGTGGTCCTTGTATTGTTCTTCAGTGGTCCTTGTATTGTTCTTCAGTTGTCCTTGTATTGTTCCTCAGTGGTCCTTGTATTGTTCTTCAGTGGTCCTTGTATTGTTCTTCAGTGGTCCTTGTATTATTCTTCAGTGATCCTTGTATTGTTCTTCAGTGATCCTAGTATTGTTCTTCAGTGGTCCTTGTATTGTTCTTCAGTGGTCCTTGTATTATTCGTCAGTGATCCTTGTATTGTTCTTCAGTGATCCTTGTATTGTTCTTCAGTGGTCCTTGTATTGTTCTTCAGTGGTCCTTGTATTGTTCTTCAGTTGTCCTTGTATTGTTCTTCAGTGATCCTTGCATTGTTCTTCCTTGTATTGTTCTTCATTGGTCCTTGTATTATTCTTCAGTGGTCCTTGTATTGTTCTTCAGTTGTCCTTGTATTGTTCATCAGTGGTCCTTGTATTGTTCTTCAGTGGTCCTTGTTGTTCTTCAGTGGTCCTTGTATTGTTCTTCAGTGGTCCTTGTATTATTCTTCAGTGGTCCTTGCATTGTTCTTCAGTGGTCCTTGTATTGTTCTTCAGTGGTCCTTGTATTGTTCTTCAGTGGTCCTTGTATTGTTCTTCAGTGGTCCTTGTATTGTTCTTCAGTGGTTCTTGTATTGTTCTTCAGTGGTTCTTGTATTGTTCTTCAGTGGTCCTTGTATTGTTCTTCAGTAGTCCTTGTATTGTTCTTCAGTGGTCCTTGTATTGTTTTTCAGTGGTCCTTGTATTGTTCTTCAATGGTTCAGTGGTCCTTGTATTGTTCTTCAGTGGTCCTTGTATTGTTCTTCAGTGGTCCTTGTATTGTTCTTCAGTGGTCCTGTATTGTTCTTCAGTGGTTCTTGTATTGTTCTTCAGTGGTTCTTGTATTGTTCTTCAGTGGTCCTTGTATTGTTCTTCAGTGGTCCTTGTATTGTTCTTCAGTGGTCCTTGTATTGTTCTTCAGTGGTTCAGTGGTCCTTGTATTGTTCTTCAGTGGTCCTTGTATTGTTCTTCAGTGGTCCTTTTATTGTTCTTCAGTGGTCCTTGTATTGTTTTTAAGTGGTCCTTGTATTGTTCTTCAGTAGTCCTTGTATTGTTCTTCAGTGGTCCTTGTATTGTTCTTCAGTGGTCCTTGTATTGTTCTTCAGTGGTCCTTTTATTGTTCTTCAGTGGTCCTTGTATTGTTTTTAAGTGGTCCTTGTATTGTTCTTCAGTAGTCCTTGTATTGTTCTTCAGTGGTCCTTGTATTGTTCTTCAGTGGTCCTTGTATTGTTTTTCAGTGGTTCAGTGGTCCTTGTATTGTTCTTCAGTGGTCCTTGTATTGTTCTTCAGTGGTCCTTGTATTATTCTTCAGTGATCCTTGTATTGTTCTTCAGTGGTCCTTGTATTGTTCTTCAGTGGTCCTTGTATTGTTCTTCAGTGGTCCTTGTATTGTTCTTCAGTGGTCCTTGTATTGTTCTTCAGTGGTCCTTGTATTGTTCTTCAGTGGTCCTTGTATTGTTCTTCAGTGGTCCTTGTATTGTTCTTCAGTGGTCCTTGTATTGTTCTTCAGTGGTCCTTGTATTGTTCTTCAGTGGTCCTTGTATTGTTCTTCAGTGGTCCTTGTATTGTTCTTCAGTGGTCCTTGTATTGTTCTTCAGTGGTCCTTGTATTGTTCTTCAATGATCCTTGTATTGTTCTTAAGTGGTCATTGTATTGTTCTTCAGTGGTCCTTGTATTGTTCTTCAGTGGTCCTTGTATTATTCTTCAGTGATCCTTGTATTGTTCTTCAGTGATCCTTGTATTGTTCTTCAGTGGTCCTTGTATTGTTCTTCAGTGGTCCTTGTATTGTTCTTCAGTGGTCTTTGTATTGGTCTTCAGTGGTCCTTGTATTGTTCTTCAGTGTTCCTTGTATTGTTCTTCAGTGGTCCTTGTATTATTCTTCAGTGATCCTTGTATTGTTCTTCAGTGGTCCTTGTATTGTTCTTCAGTGGTCCTTGTATTGTTCTTCAGTGGTCCTTGTATTGTTCTTCAGTGGTTCTTGTATTATTCTTCAGTGATCCTTGTGTTGTTCTTCAGTGATCCTTGTATTGTTCTTCAGTGGTCCCTGTATTGTTCTTCAGTGGTTCTTGTATTGTTCTTCATTGGTTCTTGTATTGTTCTTCATTGGTTCTTGTATTGTTCTTCATTGGTCCTTGTAATGTTGCTACAGAGGTTCCTGCATTGCTGATTCAGGGGTCCTTTTATTCCTGCTTCTGAGGTCAAAGTATTGCTTTTTCGGTCCTTGTTTGGTAGAGAGGTCAATGTATTGCTGCTTTGAAGGTTCTTGTATTGTTGGTAGAGAGGTCAATGTATTGCTGCTTTGAAGGTTCTTGTATTGTTGGTAGAGAGGTCAATGTATTGTTACTTCGAAGGTTCTTGTATTGTTGGTAGAGAGGTCAATGTGTGGTTGTTTGAGAGGTTTTTGTGTTCCTCTTTCAGAGATCATTGGCTACCTCTACAGTGCCATTCGGTATCTCTCTCTTTCTTCACATCAATCTTGAGAAGACCCATCGCGGATTGTTTCGCATTATTGCGGGTATATGATGGTTACTGGTACCTGTGTGGTTCTGGTCACATCTCTCCAATATTTCGCCTTCCTGGGATCGAATCCTTGGTCATAGCTCGGGTAATAGCTGCTGTGCGCCTGTGAATTTGCAGGTTTCCTGATTATAGCTCTTGTGTCTGCTGCTTATATTATTCTTCAGTGGTTCTTGTATTGTTCTTCAGTGGTCCTTGTATTGTTCTTCAGTGGTCCTTGTGTCGTGTGCGATTCTAATCGTTGGATTTGGTAATAACACAAACGCTGTGAATTTGCAGGTTTCCTGATTATAGCTCTTGGGTCTGCTGCAGTGTTTCTTAATTCTTGTGTTCTTACCTCTACTAATGGGACCCCGGCTCTTGTGACGTCTTCTGCATAATCCGCGCCTTACGTGTCCAGAGAGTCACTTGAGTCACCCACCCGTACTTTGTACGGCCAGCTCGGGGTGACTGCAATGGAGCAGAGTTTTTGAGAGATGAGAGGCTCGTACTAGTGAGAACACCGGACTTTAAACCCTGACTCCTGTTGCGCCAACACCTCTGCTACTCCCTACGAGCTACGTGTGGGTGAGGAAGGTAGCAGACGAGTCTGTTGAGTTGGTGGTGACTCGTACTATCGTCCACACCGGACCCAAGACACCACCTGTGCTGAAGAAGACTCACCGCGCCCTTGGCACAGGGCTGCCCCTGCCATAGTGCTGTAAACGGTACATCACTTGTACAGATTCATACACTCCTTCGGGAGCCAGTGGCAGGTCACCAACTTGTAAAGACCCGTGTCAGGGCTTCGTTTCTGGCGAATATATTATAATTATCATCATACCTCAGCTTCGTATTGTTCAACGTTGTGGCACTGAGCACGTCTCAAGGCTGAGGCACTGACCACCTTAAAACTACCTCTTCAAGACTGATGGACTGACCACCTTAAAACTACCTCTTCAAGGCTGAGGGACTGACCACCTTAAAACTACCTCTTCAAGGCTGAGGGACTGACCACCTCAAAACTACCTCTTCAAGGCTGAGGGACTGACCACCTTAAAACTACCTCTTCAAGGCTGATGGACTGACCACCTTAAAACTACTCCTTCAAGGCTGATGGACTGACCACCTCAAAACTACTCCTTCAAGGCTGATGGACTGACCACCTCAAAACTACTCCTTCAAGGCTGATGGATTGATCACATCATCTTACCTCTCCCCGGCTTCTGTTGTCTCTATTATTTGTTACTTCTATAATCGACCGTAGAATGAGACACATGTGCAGCACATATGTTGTACTTTAATAAACAAGACTGATAGACTGAACACATCGACCTCACCATTCTTCTCTGTAATGGACTGAAGAAGCCATTGGCTGGGAAACGTTTTCCTCAATAAAGATATTCAAATGTTGCACAAGTGTCTCATTTAACTTACGGTTTTCTAAACCATTTATATAATATTGACCGAAGAAGCTCACTGTGTAAGCGAACGTTTCGAAAATAAAGATACCTAACTGTTGCACAGACGTCTTGCTCATTTCTTGGCAGGTATTGTTTACCATTATCATGATGAATTATTTTTAAGTTTGAGGATTAGTTGTTTGTGTAGTGGAGTGTAGACGACGTTCTCACAGTCAAGCAAGATCTACTTCTTCCAACCTTCTCTTTGTTTTTATATTTCTGTGATGAGCCTCTCACACCTATTAATCAAGTTCCTGAGTGAAGACTCGCCCTTCCTATTCTCAGATGAGTATCACTGCATCAAGGTATTCTTCTACTCTCTTTTTTTTCTTCTCCATCATTTAACATATGATGCTAGTCATAGAGCTCGTTGTGTACTTTACCACTACCCGTCTGTTGATTTTATCAGTAGAGAACTGTATTGAGATATTATTGGCTGTTTTCTAGTTGTCTCTGCAATCTGTTTCGTTTTGATTTTTTGATATTTGTGGCAGTGTTTGATAATGGCAGCAGCTCCATGTCTTGGCATTCACACTTATATTTTGCCTTAATTCTTGGCTTTCGTTGTATCTATTTCGGTGAATATTTTTTTTCCACTTCCTCAGTGTATGATGCCAAGTTCACTAGTTCTACTCTGTTGATCCTTCCTCCCTGTTCAAGTGTGGGTGGGTCCTACCTCCTCCCTGTTCAAGTGTGGGTGGGTCCTACCTCCTCCCTGTTCAAGTGTGGGTGGGTCCTACCTCCTCCCTGTTCAAGTGTGGGTGGGTCCTACCTCCTCCCTGTTCAAGTGTGGGTGGGTCCTACCTCCTCCCTGTTCAAGTGTGGGTGGGTCCTACCTCCTCCCTGTTCAAGTGTGGGTGGGTCCTACCTCCTCCCTGTTCAAGTGTGGGTGGGTCCTACCTCCTCCCTGTTCAAGTGTGGGTGGGTCCTACCTCCTCCCTGTTCAAGTGTGGGTGGGTCCTACCTCCTCCCTGTTCTAATGTGGGTGGGTCCTACCTCCTCCCTGTTCTAGTGTGAGTGAGTCCTACCTCCTCCCTGTTCTAGTGTGGGTGGGTCCTACCTCCTCCCTGTTCTAGTGTGGGTGGGTCCTACCTCCTCCCTGTTCTAATGTGGGTGGATCCTACCTCCTCCCTGTTCTAGTGTGGGTGGGTCCTACCTCCTCCCTGTTCTAGTGTGGGTGGGTCCTACCTCCTCCCTGTTCTAATGTGGGTGAGTCCTACATCCTCCCTGTTCTAGTGTGGGTGAGTCCTACCTCCTCCCTGTTCTAGTGTGGGTGAGTCCTACCTCCTCCCTGTTCTAGTGTGGGTGGGATCCTACCTCCTCCCTGTTCTAATGTGGGTGGGTCCTACCTCCTCCCTGTTCTAGTGTGGGTGGGTCCTACCTCCTCCCTGTTCTAGTGTGGGTGAGTCCTACACTCCTCCCTGTTCTAGTGTGGGGGGAGTCCTACCTCCTCCCTGTTCTAGTGTGGGTGAGTCCTACCTCCTCCCTGTTCTAGTGTGGGTGGGTCCTACCTCCTCCCTGTTCTAGTGTGGGTGGGTCCTACCTCCTCCCTGTTCTAGTGTGGGTGAGTCCTACCTCCTCCCTGTTCTAGTGTGGGTGGGTCCTACCTCCTCCCTGTTCTAGTGTGGGTGAGTCCTACCTCCTCCCTGTTCTAGTGTGGGTGGGTCCTACCTCCTCCTGTTCTAGTGTGGGTGGGTCCTACATCCTCCCTGTTCTATGTGTGGTGGGTCCTACCTCCTCCCTGTTCTAGTGTGGGTGGGTCCTACCTCCTCCCTGTTCCTAGTGTGGTAGGTCCTACCTCCTCCCTGTTCTAGTGTGGGTAGGTCCTACCTCCTCCCTGTTCCAGTGTGGATGGGTCCTACCTCCTCCCTGTTCTAGTGTTTGTGGGTCCTACCTCCTCCCTGTTCTAGTGTGGTTGGGTCCTACCTCCTCCCTGTTCTAGTGTGGGTGGATCCTACCTCCTCCCTGTTCTAGTGTGGGTGGTTACTACCTCCTCCCTGTTCTAATGTGGTTGGGTCCTACCTCCTCCCTGTTCTAGTGTAGGTGGGTCCTACCTCCTCCCTGTTCTAGTGTGGGTGGGTCCTACCTCCTCCCTGTTCTAGTGTGGGTGGGTCCTACCTCCTCCCTGTTCTAGTGTGAGTGGGTCCTACCTCCCCCCTGTTCTAGTGTGGGTGGGTCCTACCTCCTCCGTGTTCTAGTATGGGTGAGGGTCTTCTTCCTCCCTGTTCTAGTGTAGGGGTGGTCCTACCTCCTCCCTGTTCTAGTTGGGTGGGTCCTTCCTCCCCCTATTCTAGTGGGGTGGTCCTACATCCTCCTGTTCTAGTGTGGGTGGGTCCTACCTCCTCCCTGTTCTAGTGTGGGTGGGTTCTACCTCCTCCTGTTCTAGTGTGGGTGGGTTCTACTCCTCCCTGTTCTAGTGTGGGTGGGTCCTACCTCCTCCCTGTTCTAATGTGGGTGGGTTCTACCTCCTCCCTGTTCTAAAGATGTTGGTGGGTCCTACCACCTTCCTGTTCTAGTGTGGGTGGGTCCTACCTCCTCCCTGTTCTAGTATGGATGGGGTTCTTCTTCCTCCCTGTTCTAGTGTGGGTGGGTCCTACCTTTTCCCTGTTCAAGTATGGGTGGAGTTCTTCCTCCTCCCTGTTCTAGTGTGGGTGGGGTCCTACCTCCTCCCTGTTCTAGTGTGGGTGGGTCCTACCTCCTCCATGTTCTAGTGTATGTGGGTCCTTCCTCCTCCCTGTTCTAGTGAGAGTGGGCCCTACCTCCTCCCTGTTCTAGTGTGGGTGGGTCCTACCTCCTCCCTGTTCTAGTGTGGGTGGGTCCCTCCTCTGTCAGTGGGCCTACCTCCTCCTGTTCTAGTGTGGGTGGGTCCTACCTCCTCCCTGTTCTAGTGTGGGTGAGTCCTACCTCCTCCCTGTTCTAGTGTGGGTGGGTCCTACCTCCTCCCTGTTCTAGCGTGGGTGGGTCCTACCTCCTCCCTGTTCTAGTATGGGTGGGGTTCTTCTTCCTCCCTGTTCTAGTGTAGGTGGGGTCCTACCTCCTCCCTGTTCTAGTGTGGGTGGGGTTCTTCCTCCCCCCTATTCTAGTGAGGGTATGTCCTACCTCCTCCCTGTTCCAGTGTGGGTGGGTCCTACCTCCTCCCTGTTCTAGTGTGGGTGGGTCCTACCTCTTTCCTGTTCTAGTGTGGGTGGGTCCTACCTCCTCCCTGTTCTAGTGTAGGTATGTCCTACCTCCTCCTCCCTGTTCTAATATGGGTGGGGTTCTTCCTCTTCCCTGTTCTAGTGTGGGTGGGGTCCTACCTCCTCCCTGTTCTAGTGTGGGTGGGTCCTACCTCCTCCCTGTTCTAGTGTGGGTGGGTCCTACCTCCTCCCTGTTCTATTGTGTGTGGGTCCGACCTCCTCCCTGTTCTAGTATGGGTGAGGTTCTTCCTCTTCCCTGTTCTAGTGTGGGTGGGGTCCTACCTCACACCTACATCTGCGTCAAGAGTTCTAAATTCATAGCAGTGCTGACTGTCCTCTGCAGAAGATACTGACGTTCTACTTCTTAGTCTGGTGTTATTGACAGGCGCATTTCTCGGGGTTTTCTGCAGCCGCGTCATCTTCCTCTTTATTTCTTTTAGTTTATAGTTTTTCTGCTTTGCTTTCCTTGAATATCTTGTGAGACGATTAGTATGACTGGGACCGAAGTTAATAGAAACTCTGCACAATTACATTTACTTTGACGTGCAGTTTCTCTGGGAGTTTGTTCGGTTTTCTAAATGCAATGATTTTGTTTGGGAATTATCTGTACTGCTGCTTTGTCTCTAGTTCTGGGAACATTAAAGAGACGCCTCAGTTTCTCAGTGCTAGAGTCTACCTACCTAGAGGTTGTTTCGGGGTCGACATCCCCTCGGCCCGGCCCTTGACCAGGCTTCCCGGTGGATCAGGGTCTGATCAATCAGGCTTTTACTGCTGTCCGCAAGCAATCTAACGTACGAATCACAACCCGGCTGATCGTGCACTGACTTACGGTATCTGTCCAATTCCCTCTTGAAGACAGCCAGTGGTTTATTGGTAATCCCCCTTATGTATGATGGGAGGCTGTTGAACAGTCTTGGGTCCCGAACACTTATTTTGTTTTCTCTTAGTGTACTCATGGCACCGCTGCTTTTAGTTGGGGTATGTTGCACCGCCTGCCGAGTCTTTTGCTTCCAGGGAGAGAGATTTCTGTATGCAGATCTGGAACCAGTTACTCTTGATTTTTTCACGTGTAAATTATGGTGTATCTTTCTCACCTGCGTTCCAGAGGGTACAGGTCAAGAGACTTCAGATCTTCCCAGTAATTAAGATGCTTGACTGGACTAATACGTGTAGTGAAAGTTCTCTGTACATTCTCTAGACCTGAAATTTCGCCTGCCTTGATTGGGAATGTTAGTGTACAGCAGCATTCCAGCCCAGAGAGAACAACTGACTTAAAGAGGATCATCATTGGCTAGGCATCCCTTGTTTCGAAGGTTCTCATTATCCATCCTATTATTTTCCTCACAGATGTGATAGTGACACTATTGAAGGTGAGATCCTCTGACATTATCACTCCCAAGTCCTTCACATTGTTTTTTTTGCTCTATTGTGTGGTTAGAATTTGTTTTATACTCCAGTCTAGTTATCATTTCTTCAAATTTTCCATAACGGAGTAACTGAAATTCTTCCTCATTGAACATCTTAATGTTTTCCGCGGCCACTGTAGGAGGCCGTTCCCTCAGAGGCTCTTGATTCAAAGAATTGGTCCTGTCCCTTTCCTTCCTTGGATTAAAGAATATAATCATTGGCTTGGCATCTCTTGTTTTGAAAGTTCTAATTATTCAACCTTTCATTTTTCTTGCAGCTGCGATAATAACGATGTTGTGTCCTTTCTGACATTATCACTCTCAGTTTTCTCACATTAAATTTATGCTCTGTTGAGTGATTTGAGTTTGTATTGTACTCCAATCTTCTTTTCATTTCCTCAATTCTTCCATACCGTGGTAACTGAAACTTATTCTTATTAAACATCATATTGTCAATAGCCTACTGAAGACTTGGTTTATATCAGCGTGAAGCCTGGCAGTGTCTTCTATGTAAGCCACTCGCATGCAAATTCTAGTATCGTCTGCAAAGGATTATACTGCACTAAGGTTTATGTCCCTGTCTATGTCAGATATAAACAAGAGAAAAAGAAGTGGGGCGAATACTGTGTCTTCGGGAGAGAACTTTTCACTGTAGCAGCCCCTTATTTAACTTTGTTTACTATTACTCTGGGTTCTTTTTTTTTTTGGATGTTAAATATCTATCTGCCTATCTTTCTAATTATTCCTTTTGGACGCATTTTGCGCGCAATTACCCCATAGTTGCACTGGCAAGGCTTTTGCAAAGTCTTTGCTTCTCTTCTAGCGTATCCAAGACCATGTCATAATGGTCCGGCAATTGCGAGAGGCAGGATAGACCTGTTCTTGAGACCCTTTCAGAAATCTTGGTAATATGGACGCCAGTATTATCGATCAATAGTTTTTTCAACTCTGCTTTACTGCCACATGTGTGGAGGGGACCGCTATAAAAGCCGTTTTCAAGAACTGTGAGATGACTTCAGTGTCCAGGCTCCTTCTCCATAGAATATTCAAAGAAGGCGATAAAGGTTTCTTGCAGTTCTTGATGAATATGGAGCTCCACAAGTCTGGGTCTGGGGCGGAGTGCGTGGGGATGCAATCAATAGCTTCCTCGAAAACTAGTGGTGGTTACGAGTATATGAGGTTATGGAGATGTCAGTAACGTCTTGCGTCTCGTTTATGTAGAACTAATTTGGGTCATCAGTCTTTAGGTTGATTAATGGCTCACTGAACAATGAGTCGTATTGAGACTTCAATATTTCAGTCATTTCTTTGACATAATCAGTGTATGTTCCATCTTCTCTCACTTTCCAACCTGTACTTTCAACTCTTTCGTAATGTTATGTGTATGATGGGTTTGAAAACCGTCAAGTTGAAGATTGAGACACTTATGCAACATATGGGAATCTTTATTAAGGAAACGTTTCGCCCCACAGTGGCTTCATTAGTCCAGTGCCCATTTACCCTACCCATTTCTACTTTGTATTGGACTGAAGCCACTGTGTGGCGAAACGTTTCCTTAATAAAGATTCCCATATGTTGCATAAGTCTCACTCTTACTTCTAGTACTTTTGAACTCATCCCCTCGCAATACTGGTTCAGGGCCTCGTTTATCACATTGTCTTCCCAACATATTTCAGTAAACTCCTGATTTATTGGCTCCCAGTTGATGTTCTTGATGTTAAGTTAAATTTGTCGAATATCCACTGCCAGGAGGGCAGGTATTACCTGGAGAGGGTTAAGGGGGTCAACGCCCCCGCGGCCCGGTCTGGGACCAGGCCTCATGGTGGATCAGCCCGGCTGGTCAGGTACTGACTTTAGGTGCTTGTCCAGTGCCTGCTTGAAGACAGCCAAGGGTCTATTGGTAATCCCCCTTATGTATGCTGGGAGGCAGTTGAACAGTCTTGGGTCCCTGACACTTATCGTGTTGTCTCTAATCGTGCTGCTGGCACCCCTGCTTTTCATTGGGGGGATGTTGCATCGTCTGCCGAGTCTTTTGCTTTCATAGGGAGTGATTTTCGTGAGCAAGATTAGTACTAATCCCTCTAGGATTTTCTAGGTGTATATAATCATGTATCTCTCCCGCCTGTGTTCTAGGGAGTACAGGTTTATGAACTTAGAGCAGTTATGTGTGCCGTGAAGGTTCTCTGTACATTTTCTAGTTCGGCAGTTTCACCTGCCTTGAAAGGTGCTGTTAGTGTGCAACAATATTCCAGCCTAGATAGAACAAGGTACCCGAGGAGTGTCATCATGGGCTTGGCATCCCTAGTTTTGAAGTTTCTCATTATCCATCCTGTCATTTTTCTAGCAGATGTGATTGATACAATGTTATGGTTTTTGTAGGTGAGATCTTTCGACATGATCACTCCCAGGTCTTTTATATTAGTTTTTCGCTCTATTGTGCCGTTGGAATTTGTTTTATACTCCGATATAGTTTTAATTTCCTCACGTTTTCCATATCGGAGTAATTGGAATTTCTCATCATCGAATTTCATATTGTTTTCTGCAGCCCATTTAAAGATTTGGTTGATGTCCGCTTAGAGTCTTGCAGTGTCTTCAATGGTGAACACTGTCATGCAAATTCGGGTGTCATCTGCAAAGGAAGACACGGCACTGTGGCTTATATCCCTGTCTATGTCAGATATGAGGATGAGGAACAAGATGGGAGCGAGTACTGTGCCTTGTGGAACAGAGCTTTTTACCGTAGCCACCTAAGACTTCACTCTGTTTACTACTACTCTTTGTGTTCTATTTATTAGGAAATTATAGATCCATCTACCAACTTTTCCTGTTATTCCTTTATCACACATTTTGTGTGCTATTACACCATGGTCACACTTGTTAAAGGCTTTTGCAAAGTCTGTGTATATTACATCTGCATTTTGTTTGTCTTCTAGAGCATCCAGGACCTTGTCATAGTGGTACAGTAGTTGGGACAGACAGGAGCGACCTGCTCTAAACCCATGCTGCCCTGGGTTGTGT